>CAUYQV010040218.1:0-29848 GCA_963574575.1 Galagoides demidoff
CCTGGCACTCTGGAGGTTTTCAGTAAAGGTTTGTTGAAAGGATGGGGAGAGAGCAAAGACCATGAGCTCTCTGTCAGACATCACTTTTTTTTTTTTTTTTTTTTGTGACAGAGTCTCACTCTGTGCTCTGGGTAGACTGCCTTAGCATCTTAGCTCACAGCAACCTCAAACTATTGGGCTCAAGCAAACTCCTTGCCTCAGTCTCCCAAGTAGGTGGGACTGCAGGTGTATACTACCATGCCTCTCTAGTTTTTCCATTTTTAGTAGAGACAGGGTCTCAGGCTTGCCCAGGCTGGTCTCGAACTCCTGAGCTCAAGCAATGCACCTGCCTCAGCCTCCCAGAGTGTTGGGATTACAGGCATGAGCCACTGCACCTGGCATTAACCTCACTTCTGTTAAATGATCATTTTCAAACAAGGATAACAGCATGACTTTCAGATAGAAATTAAGCAGGCATTAAAGATTTTAACTTGCTAATTAATGAGAGAGTCAGGCAGGTGTTATAATAAGTTCAAAGGAGAATCCAAGGAACTGGCACGTGTATGGATGAGAAATATTGAAATGAACATGCAAATAGAAACAAAATCAGCTTCTTCCACAGTGAAGAGGAATCAATTGAACCTCTGTGGACAGAACAGAATTTACATTTCTATAAACAAGAATTATTTTGCATGGCTCTCAGCTGTCTACAATTTCCAGTATTGTAAAATAGCTCTCGTGGAATCAGAATGAGATAACCCGGGAGGTTGTCTAGACAATAGGGAATTTCTTGGGAAAGCACACAGTTTCTAGTACAGCTCAAATCCCCCCTGTGCTCACCTGGGGGAAGGGCATTCTGGTTGAAGGAACAGTACAAGCAAAGGTCTGAAGGCACGAAGATTCATGTTTCTATAACAGGAGGGAAGTTGCTGGGAGACGGCAGAGGGAATCAGCAGCCAGAACATCATAATGGCCCTGGAGGGCCAAGACAAAGAATTTAGATTTAATCCCAACTGTTTAGATCATACAACACTAACAGAAAATATATTTTGGGAACCTGACCCCAATTTATACATATTTATTTATAAATTGTGCACATGAATTATATATTATGATAGAAGAATAACTCTAAGAGCACAAGTTCAGACACTTACTAGCTGTGTGACTTACGCACGTTGCTTGATACAGCTGTTCCTCAGTTTCCCCACCTTTTTGTTTTTAAGAGACGAGATTCTTGCAAATGGAGCAAGGAGTTAGAAAAAGTAGAAAGAAAACACAGGATCTTGTTGTGTGGCCCAGGCTGGAGTGCACAGGCACAGTCAAATGAACTCCTGGGCTAAGGCGATCCTCCTGTCTCAGCCTCCTGAGTAGCTGGGACTACAGGCTGCATCACCACATCCAGCCTCAGTTTTCCCATCATTAAAAAGGAGATAATAACCTGACTTTGTGGTGATTATATGAGTTAATAGAATAGATGCAGTGGTGCTTAGCACCTAGCAGTACTAAGTAAATGTTAGCCCAATATATATTACGAAACACATAGAGAGAAAGTAACATGAGTGAGATGTAAAATACAGAAGCAAAGTTCTAATATTTGTCTTTCCGTATTCAGTGGATCAACTTGACTGCTGCACAGGGGATGTGCACCTCCAGAAATTATAAACAAGAGGCTTGATACGATCTGTGGGATGTAGAGATGGAAAGTTGGAGGCTGGGTAAGGATCAGAGGTAACAAGATCAGAGAAGCGCCAACATTGTAGTCTAGGAGAGAAGTGAAGGGGGCTTGAGCTAGGGGACTCAAGGGGAGATGGGAGAGAGCTCCCTGAAGACAAGGGCGAGGCCTTTGTCTGGTAACCTTGGAAGAAGGACTTGCAGGAATAGGGAAAATGAAGACATGTAGGTTCTGGGCCTGGGAGGCAAGTGAACAGACTTCAGAGTTGGGAAGATAGGCTGAGGAGTACAGGAGAGGAAGAGCCTTGCTGGGCCGCTGGCTCATGTCCCATTGTCCCTACTGCTTTGTCCCATTGTCCCTGCTAGTGCTTAGGCTGCCCCACTCTTGCATTAGCATTTACGATTATGACTATAATGTCTTGTGGTGTTACCTGCTCTGTGTAGGCCACCACAGGTATGGTACTTGTTACTATTTAGACAGTATTTACTTCATTTAGTCTTCCCAATAAACCTATAAGACAGCGGTTCTCAAACTGTGGGTCCTGTCCCCTTTTTATAATGAAAATACATTGTGGCATTAGGAAGGTTGAGAACCACTGCTGTAAGAACCACTCCCATTTTACAGATGAGGAAACCGAGGCTTATGGAAGATAAGAGGCTTGAGCTGTGAAATGACAAGTTCAGTATAAGCACCCAGCTGTATAATCCCAAGGAGTTTGCGTTCATTTTCTTCTGCACTTGTTGCCTCCCAGCTGAAGTCTAGAAAACTGTGCACCCTCTTTGTCCTGGTGACCGCAGAGCAGCCCTCTGTGCTTGGTAACTCTGTCCTTTCAGGGAGGAGCCTCCTTCCAACCTCTCAGCTGGCCATCTGTGCAACAGGACACCTCAGCACCTGCTTGCTGGGAAGGACCTCTAAATACATCTCAGTCTTTAATCCAGGGAGCAGACAGGCCTGGGGAGAGGCCCAGAAAAGGAAAGTCTCATGCAACCCATGAAACTTTCCAGGTGTCCCCCCAAAGGGCCCAGACTACACAGGTTGCTGGTGGGTTAAGTCAGGGCAGGAGGCTGGTAGAAAACAATCTTCTAGGATTTAGCTCACAGAAGGACAAACTGTGACCCTCCAGGAATCATAGGTCATTGCAAAGGAGGAGAATCAGTCACCTCCAGGCACCCTCATGGGAAGGGTCTGTGTGTGTCTTTGATGTCCTGCCCTCTGCTCCGTGTCCTTTAATTCTAAAATATTGCTACTGTCAAAGAATTGGAGACCATCTTCACTGAAATAGGTGAGTGACACGTGAATATTGTGTGTGACTGTAAAATATGTCTTACAATTTTAAACTCCTCGTGCAGACCTCAATTAGGTGATTAAAAAGCGAATGAAAAGAATCCCTGAAACCTGCTTTAATGACGGGGTTACAATGATTTCTAAAGTGAGAATTTACCTTTCTATGGTCTCAAGAGCTTGCAAGTTCTCACTCATTCTTGAATATTTATTTGGAAAGCCTGTCTGGGTGGTGCTTTTAACATGCTTAAGCTCTTTTTTTTAAATTTAATTTTTATTAAATCATAACTGCATACATTTATGGGGCCTTAAGCTCTTGTCTGAAGGCTCTGTTTATTTCTTTGTGAAAAGCACTTAAGGTTTGTTGAATGAATGACAAAGAGACGTTTTTTGTTCTCCCTTCAGTACCAAAGGCCAGTTTAAATTAAGCCCTTGATTGACAATCCCATGATGGCATAAATGTATTTTATGATCTATGTACAAATGGCTTAATAAAAATAAAAAACTAAAATCATGCTAAAAAAATATGAAGTCTTACCATAGATATGTCTGCTGGGACTGACCTAGAATTAGTTCTGTTGAAAATATTTTATTTAAACATGGTAAGTTAAAGTTGTGCCTGGACATTAAGTTACATGCTGGGTTATGGTTATGTTGATGGCTCTGATGACCACTCCCATTTACTGAGTTCTGAAGAGTTTAAAATTTTTTCACTTGTCTTATGTGAACTAGATCAACCTCTCCATAGTCTTTTTGGATTTAGAAATGAGGACACTGAGGTTGAAAAGATGCAGGGAGCTGGCTCACACCCATAGTCCTAGTACTCTGGAAGGCTGAGGTGAGAGGGTTGCTAGCGGTCAGGAGTTTGAGACCTGCCTGGGCAACATAGTGAGATCTTATCTCAAAAATAAACAAAAAAAGGGTTCAGTAACCTTTGTCCGTAGAGTACAAAGCAGAAGGGTATCCCCCGTAGCATAGTAGGAGCCTCTTCTTTTTAAAAGAGGATACTGTTCTTTCTGTTCTCTAAAGAGTCAGCTCAAGCTCCTTGAGAGTTACAGAGAAATCTGCTTCCCAATTTGAAGGAAATCAGAGGAGGGCAACCCTCCTGCAAGATGAGAGTTTCTAAGGCTTGAATTTTTCATAAAGTTCACTGCCTCTGGGATGGGCATGTGGCATTCTAGCAAATTCAAAATGTTTTAAATTTAGATCAATCATTCATTAGAAACAGAACAAAAGGAGGGGGAGAGGCAACTAAATCCAAGTGTTGCAAACTCTTTTAGCAAAGAGTTGTGAAATCGCCTTGACTTGGCCAGTTCCTGTTTTCATTTTCCATAAATCTATTCTGGTATCATTTTATTCCCTTGAAGTAGATGTAGCAAGTTCTCAGTGATACCAGATAAAACAACAAGATAATAATGATTTTTGAAACACCGTATGTATTAAATCACCACCACCACCACCACGAAACTCTGCCTCCAAGTTAAAGGCAAAGCATTTTTTTTTCAGGGAAAATGCAAACATTTTAAAGAAGCTAAAAAACTGCCTGGATGTGCCCCCAGACCAAGGTTGACAAATTGCAGTGAGAAATTAAACACCAGAACTAGAAATTGGATCAGCTCAGAAGGTTCTAGCTCCTTAGAGTGTCTGTAGCACTTGTGATGAGGGTAGGAAACAGCATGGGCAGGGTGGAGACCTTCTAGCTTCAGATGGGACCCTCACTCTGTTGGCCACTACTCCAGCCAGGGGGGCAGAGACTTTGAATTTCTCTGAATCTTCACAGCATCAGCCACAAGGGGAGAATAGTGAGGTCGTAAGGAGTCTCCACCCCTGGGAGCTCAGCAGTAGAGCTGCTGCCATTCTTGTGAAGGTGGGAAGGTGAAAGAAAAAAAAGGATGAAGAAAAAAAATAATAAAAGCTTTGCCTATGTGATGCCTGGAGCAGGAGGGTTTTTAAAAAGTGAAGAAAGTCCTATCAGAAGCAGGTTATTATGTAAGTAAACTACCCTGCAATCTGAGTGGACTTTGGGGATAAAAATCTGATAGAAAAATTCTTTCCGAGTGCTACACATAGCACCCGGGGTGGGACAAATGTGAGGCGTTTACATTTCACCCTCTCCCCTCTTTGATGGGGAAGTCAGTTCTGGGCAGGCAACACTGGAGTCCGTGCAGGCAGCTCAGACTCTGGAATGCTCCAATTTGTAGCCTCTTCCTGACCTGTCAGTTCCCCATCGTAGGCCCACCTTGCCAAGCCTTTCACGCCTTCTCTGGCTCCCTTTTGAGTGAAAAGGTACTTGGTCATGGCCATTCCCAGGGAGAAACACTTCCAGTCAGTCTGCCACGTTCCTGGTTGTCATGCTGGTTTGTGCTGTTGGTGAAATATCACTCTGTGGTCATTTGTCCTCATTCTTTTTGCTGGCTGGGCAAACACGCTGTCAAGAAAAGGCACTGTGGTCCAGACCATTGTGTCTCTGTCAGGCAGAGCTCTTAGCAGCCAGTCCTAGAGAACAAAACCTGAGGACTGGCCAGGATTCCACAGTGAGACTTGTGACTTTTGAGCCTCCTTACAACAATGGATCTTGTTGCTATGCTCACTCGTGGCACCCTGAGTTTCACACTTGTCTCCCAGGTAATTCCTTGGTTTGTGCTCTATTTGTTGGTGGGTCTCCCCTTGTTCCCTACTCTCACCCCAAATCTATTAGCTCCATGAGGGAGGGCTTATGTGTCTCCGACTCACCACAATAACCATTGGTAGTCAGTCCATTCCTAGGGTGATGACTGAAATGAATGTTCTATTCTGGTTTACAGGTTTTTGTCCCAGGACTCTGAGTCCTCAATAACCTTTGAAAGTCCCCATTAAGTTCTTCCTAGAGGACAATAAAAGCTTGAATCATAAAGGTCCAGATTTTGGGTTGATCAACTTGTAAAGATATAGCACATGTTGCAGGGCCCTTAGAAATCTAGGTCAGCACCTTTGTGTTTCAGACCAAGACATGGACACTGAGGAAGGGGCAGGAATGTGTTTAATTACCAGGAGGCGGCAGACTCACCACTGGACCCTTGACAGCCTGTGTATTTGTTGAGGGTTCCCCACATCCCAGGAAACAGTATGGCATAGTGGTTAAGAGAGGGGACTCTAGGAACTAGACTGCCAGGTTCAAATCTTGGTTTTGTCATTCAGTAGTGTTAAAGAGAAAAAAGCAAAAAACCTTTGGACAAATTAAATTTAATAGAATTTAATTGTGCAAAGAATGATTCATCCTTAATCTATACTTAACATTGGATTTATCTCCTCTTAAATACCAATTTTATTTCTCCAATTCAGGTGCATGAGTTATTATAGGTAATTTGACTTGGGTCATGGAGTTCATTCAAATTGCATATCTTACTTTCAGTATTGGGTGATTTAACATGAAAATCTGGCAAAGCATTTCTTTGGTATTCAATTAATTCTTTTCCTGCTCAGGTTAGCACCTTTGGAAACCAGTCAATCTCCTTATTAGAGTTCTGGAAGTTCTTACCCAGTCCAAATAATGTGATCCTAAGCTTCCCAGAAACCTGGACTGGGGAGCACTGGCCAGGGTTCTTCCCATCCTTTTCCTGAACCTCCTTGAAGGTGTAACACTTTAGGACTTTACTTGCTTGTAACAAGCTTTGAGAAAATGCATCAGAATCAAGCAATTAACTGTGGACAAGACTTGAAATGGTCATGGTTCAAAATGTAATTGACAAGAAAATTTGATTATTTTGTGGCTTATAATAATTTAACACAATAACTACAGTTATGATGGATAACATATACCAAGAAATGTGAATTTTAGAGATCTCATACAATTTTGCAACAAATACTAATAAATATTTATAAAATAAAACTGGAAGACAGTTGAGCATCATTTCTATCTTTCTTTTTTTTTGTAGTTTTGTTGTTTGGCCAGGGCCAGGTTTGAACCCACCATCCCCAGTATATGAGGCTGGCGCCTTGAGCCACAGACCCCACCCTGAACATCATTTCTTATTGGACAATGGTTGTCATGTAATTCAACATACTGAACAAACCTGTTTATTATCTCTCCTTGGGGTGCTTTGGGGACCCTTTGGAACATTCCAAAGTTAATTTGAGGTCACAATGACTTAATTTTAGAATCTGAAGTTTGATTTGGGGAAGGCTATTCAAGATGTTGAAGGTTTAAATAAAACACAATCAAAATGAGATCACAGGTCACTGTAAAATTATAGTCATTTATTTAGCCAAAGTGATAATTAAAAGATTTTTTAAAAGCAAAAACTGAGAGATTTTGCAAACAACCAAAATATCTCAGACAGCATGAGGCAGACTCTGTCTCTCTATTCCCCCTCCCCATTTTTTCAGTTTACTCCAAATGTGAACAATATTTTTCTACTATCTCTTATTAATCTTATACAAAAAGAGAAGAAAACAAAATTTTCCTTTTTTATTTCTATATTACCAATAATAAGCTAATTTTAATAAAACTTACAAACAAATCAATCCAAACTTAGGTTTTGAACATAACCTTCTTCACCAGAAATACATCTCACTTTATATGCTCTGTATGTGGTACAGTCTCTCTTACATCTAGTAGTTTGAATTGAGTATGTTAACTATAATTTTAACCCTTGGTAACTCTAATTTCTAGTGAAAAATCTAGAAAGCAAGTAATTGTAAACTGTTACATATATTTTTGTAGACAAAACCATCTTTCTTTCTTTTCTTTCTTTCCCTCTCTCTCTCTTTCCCTCTTTCTCTCTTTCTCTCTTTCTCACTTTCTTTTTGTGACAGGGTCTTATTGTGTCCCCCAGACCATATTGCACTGGTGTCATTACAGCTTACAACAACCTCAGACTCCTGGGTGTGAGTGATCCTCCTGCCTCAGCCTCCCAAGTAGCTGGGACTACAGGCATGTGCCACCACACCTGGCTGATTTTAAAATTTTTTGTAGAGTCAGGGTCTGGCTGTGTTGCCTGGGCTGGTAATCAAGCAATGTTCTTGCTTTGGCCTCCTGAAGTGCTGGGATTCCAGCATGAGCCACCATGCCTGCTCTTGTTTCATAATTTTAAAGAAAGATATATTTCCTCAATCTTTTATTAACAGACTAAATATATTTAGCTTTTCTATACCATATAAAAATAAGATGCCAAAGTTCATACTAAACTTACATTTAATCATTAGTATATCAGTACTTTAACTTCCCTAGAAATGACTCAGACATCTTATGATTAGCTATTACATAATTTAGCGTAACATAAGTTTAAGATTTTAAGTTGCTGAAAATAATTTTGAAACTATGACACAGGTACCTTCCCTAATGTCTTCACGACTTGTACTGGGTCTTGAGCACCCATGCAGCACCCAGAATAGCTAGTAAAGTAGGGGCCTTCTGGGTCCTGACTTTACACACCAGGTATAGAGCTCAGGACAGAGGTCAGAGCTGCAAAGAGGATGCCTGGAGGATTTGATTCCTCCCAGCATGGCCAGGAGGCAAAGCTGGCCATATTGGGATTGGCTCTGCCTGGAAGCTTGTGGCCCAGGCACTGAGGATACACATATGTCCCTGGGCTTCACCATGGCCATTTGTCCAGACCCCAGTATCCAGAGGCTCAAAACCAAATATTTATATAAACTCATAATAAAATGTGTGCAAATCTTCCAGGGACCCTAGCAGCCAGCCCTTATATCGTAGGTTTAGCTTACAGACAGATCAAGCAAGTATCAAAAATATCACAGAAGCAGTAGTTCTATGACCTTAAAATGATTATCAGAGAGCATAAACCTGTCTAACTAGTAGAGCCAGGCAAAAATGTCTGAATTATATCTAACACTGACGATTCTGGAGGTATTCCTATTTTATTTTACCAACACTTTAAAAACTAGTTTTATTTATCAAGTGAATAGTAACTCGTTTTATTTATCATCTTAGATCACCTAGAAATATCACATATCACATATAACATATATGAACATGTCAGCTTCCAAGTAGTTTTTCTTTCCCCCATTCAGACTATCAATCTTAGAATTACCTGTTTCTTTGTCTTAAGCTATTGTTAGTATGGCTACTCTAATTTTGCACTTCTACTTGGTTTTTTTAGAGAGGGTCTTACTATGTTGCCATTGCCCAGGGTTAGATTTGAACACATAGGCTCAAGCAATCCTCCTGTCTCTGCTGCCTGAGTACCTGGGACTGCAGGTACATACCAGAGCTGTCGGTTAAATTTGCACTTCTAAGGGGATGAAATAAAAGTAGAAAATGTATATCCCAAAAGCATAGAGTTGAGACTTCAGGCCTAAGTAGCATGTCATCATTTGACAAAACCAAGGAAGAAGGGTGTAGGTAAAAGCCAGGTGAAGACAGGATGGCAGGATAATCACCTTCAAAGTAAGTCTTAGTATGTAAATCTAATCTACCAGGAAGAGTTTCTAGTGACTGCGTCTTCCCTCTCTTTTCACAAACACCCTTATAAATGAAAATTTCCTATATAGGTGTATTTTTTTTTTAAACAAAAGAGTTGCAAAAGAGCCAGCTAAACGTCAGAATAGTTTATTTTGAACATATATTTAGCTCGGTAGGTGGACATTTTAACTTAGCTTCTGTTTCATGGCTAAAATTGCCAAGTTCAGGATAGAGCCCATTTCATCATGGACAGCTCTGAAAAAGATGCAAGTCCACTTGACCCAAAGACCTACCTTTAATAAGCACCATTTCCAACTATCTTTTTGCTTTGGGGGGTAGGATAATAACCAAATTAAAATGATAGCCAATTTCTTAGTGATTATTTATTTGCAGTTTTTGTGAAAAGTATTTTAAAAGAGGCCAAAATACTGAAATGTTTTTAGAAGCTTCAGCACATCAATAGGTATCCCTGGGTGAATCTAAAGGGCCCTCACTTTAAATGCACTTCTGAAACTCCCGTGCTGGTCATTTAAAATTACCGTTAATAAGATTCTGCCATTTTTGTAAGTACTTGCTCCTTCCAGAGCCCAATACCCAGAAAGGAAGGCAAAGGTGAAAGGTGAGTGCTCAGTTCTTCAGAAATTAGGGATCCTACTTTTACTTTAACTCTTGGCTTTGGCCCTCAGATTCCCTCGATCAATTTAGGCAAAGATTTTTCCTTGTCTTGAATAAGAAAAAGAAACAAAGGGGATAGAAGGCAAAAAATCTATGTGAATTTCTGAACCCTGGACTTCAAAACACACCTACAGTGTTGCCTTTACTGCCAGTTTCTGTCTGAAACTGGATCCAGTCCAGTTCATTATCAGATACAATCAAATCCCAGAACTTAGTCTGGTTTCTGATGACACTTCTGAATTCAGTTTTGATAAAACATTTTCTCAAACAGGCCAGGCATGGTGGCTCAGGCCTGTAATCCTAGCATTCTGGGAGGCCGAGGCAAGTGGATTATTTGAATTCAGGAGTACAAGACCAGCTTGATCAAGAGAGAAACCCTGTTTTTACTAAGAAAAAAAAAAAAAGTAGTCAGTGTGTAGTGAGCACCTATAGTCCCAGCTCCTGGGGAGGCTGAAGCAAGAGGATCTCTTGAGCCCAAGAGTTTGAGGTTACTGTGAGCTGTGATGCCATGGCACTCTACCGAGGGTGACAGAGTGAAATTGTGACTCAGGGACACCTGTTGATGTGCAGAATTGAGTGAAAAAAAATAAATTGCCCAAATATACTCAGATAGCTCAAAATCCAAATTCATGACACTTCTGAATCTGAGAGAGAATATTCCTGTGATCCCCAGTTGCTATATAAAAAAGGACACAGTGGACCCAGAGGGCACCTTGCTCAGTTCCTCTATCCTCCTGGGGGTTTCTGGAAGCTCTGCTTTGAAGCCTACTTCTGATGCCATCTATTAAAAAGAAAGCTTTAGACAAATAAAATTTAACAGTTTAATAGAGCAAAGAGCAGCTCATAAATCTGGCAGCCCCCAGAAACAGAATAGGCTCAGAGCGACTCTGGGGCTGCCACATGGCTAGATAACATTTATAGACAGAAAAAGGAAAGTGACATGTAGAAAATGGAAGTGAGGTACAGAAATAACCAGATGGGTTACCGCCTTATTTGAACACGGTTTGAACTGTTGGCCACAGTTGATTGGCCAAAATTCAGTGATCGGTACAAGGGGAGGTTACAATCTGTTTACACATTCATTCAGTTTACGGTTCACTATGCACAGAGAAATGTTTAGGCCACTTGTATGTAAGGGAGCAGCATTAGGCTCAGCTAATGTAACATTAGTTAAGTGATGTTGGGCAAGTTATTAAACCTGCCTATGTCTCAGCTTCCTTATCTGGAAATGGGGATAATACTAATTTCTACGTTCTAAAGCTCCTTGGAGGATTAAAGGAGTTAATATCTCCAAAACGCTCAGAATAGTAAGTTCATTAATAAGCACTATGTAAATTCTTTTCAAATTATTATTATATTCTATAAGATTCTGAGTAACCTAATAATCCCAATACAATAATTATTTCTAGGTCCCATACACATGGCAATTCTGGGTGAACAAGTCATGGCTTTGGCCTCCAAGGTGCTTCTGAAGTTCTTTTAATGGAAGCAACATGAAGGACTGATTGACTTGACTCAGCCTCCAGCTTCCACAGGAGCAGAGCTCTGTGAAGGCCTGGGCTAGATATAGCAGGTGCAGCCATCCCATTATACGCATAGGAGGCCTCAGGCTCCCGAGTAAGAGATACCTATTGCTACCTGTGGAAGATTGTTTTTCTTCTAAGAATGGCAGCAACAATACCTCCCATTCCATATGTTTTTGGGGAACCTTGGCACTTTCTTTTTTTGTAGTTTTTGGCTGGGGCCGGGTTTGAACCCACCACCTCTGGTATATGGGGCTGGCACCCTACTCCTTTAAGCCACAGGCACCACCCAAACCTTGGCACTTTCTTGTCAAGAGATAGAATCTAATTCCTTCCTCTTAAATGTGGGCAGAATGCTGCCAAAGTGATGCTCTGTGACTTCAGAGGTGAGGTCGTGAGGCTTGGGGCTGGGGCCTATTTGCCTTTGTAGCCCTGAGCTGCCACTGAAGAAGCCTGAGGCCGCCATGCTGTAGGGAAGCCCAGGCCACATGGAGAAGACAATGTAGGTTCTCTGGGTGACAACTCCATCTGAGGAGTTGGCTGAGGTCCCAGTTGACAGTATGACATGGAGTGAAGATGCTTCCTTATGCCTGGTTGCTAATTTGCCTCCAGTCTTTGAGTCTTCCCAGGTGAGACTTCAGACCTTGAGGAATAGAATCAAACCTGTTCCCTTTCCAAATCCCCAGCCCACAGGCTCTATGAATAAACTAACATGGTTATTTCACATCACTGCGTGTTGCAGCAATTTGTTATGCAGCCGTAATAGCCAGAACACGGCCCTCTGACTTTCTGTGAGAAGTCATCCCCTTAGGACTCCCAGCCACAGACACTTCTTTCTCTAGAGATCTCAGAAGAAGAAAACGTGCTCACAGCACAGTTAACAAGATTTGTTTCTCCACGAATCAAGTGAATTCCCAGTGATCAAAGATGTTACAGCTGGAAGAGTTTCTAGAGCTGCCATGCTTGCCGACATCTGGTGGTGATAGCTCCCAAGGGAGTCATCACCCGCATCATCAGCAGAGAGGGCACAGGAGGGTGAGGAAGCCCCTCACGGGCCCATGCCTGCCTCGCAGCTCTTCTGCTGGGCCAGCACAGACCATGGCAGCTCGTGCAGAGGAGAGGCCAAGCTAATGCCGGAGAAGTGTGAAATCCACCTGAAGGGATGGAATCCCCCTCAAAGGAAGAGAGGAGCTCTTCATGTCATGTCTTCAATGGGTCCCACGTTTTCCAGCCTCTGTTATTCATCTTATCATCTGATGGTTTCCCAGAGCTCTGGGTTTCATGTCTGTGTTATAGCTTTGTCCTCACAATCACAGTGTAAAGTAGATTGACAACCTCATTTTAGAGATATGGAAACCGAGGCTCATGGACTAACTCAAGCGTACGCTTATCTGATGATCAATGAAGCTCAGACTTAACCCTGTGCCTTCTGATTCTAAATTTAAATTCCTCATCAATGTCCTAGGAGAAGAATTCCTATCCTAGAGCAAATTATTGATGTCTATTTGTTTCGAACTTGTCAGAAGAGTGCTCCCTAATGGTGTGGAATTCCGAGTTTCATCTACGAAAGGAAGTTTTCCATTCTGATTATCAGCTTTGTGGGGTTCTTCCCAGGAGTATAAAGGCTTTGTTATGAGGTTATGTTCATGAATTCATCCTAGAAAAGGTGCTACATCCCACATTGCTGAATATCACTAGGGTCTTCTTCAAAGTGCTCCCCTTGGACACCTGGTGACATAGTGATATTCAGCAGTGAGGTAAGTAGAACTTTTTTCTAGGATGAGTTCTCAAACTTTATGCTCTGACCACTTAAGATGAAAGCAGAGTCATTCTGGTTCATGCCCTACTCCACCCCAAAAGATGATGTGAAGTATTTGCCAATACCCATGGTGTAAATGCTCCCTCCATGGCTATGATGGATGTGATGACATATGATTCACCATGGAGCTGAGAAGAGATGCACATATTGAGCTCTTGTGAGTCAGTATTAGCCAACTCCAGCAACAGGTGAAACCAATGCAATTATAGGTGTTCAAAAGTTCTTTGCAAAGCAGTTAAATTCCTACCATGCAAATTTTTCGAATTATTAAAGACAATGAACAAAACATAGTGTGGACTTAAAGTTAGTGTGCAATTTAAAATAGTTTACATAGTAAATTGCACACAACCTTTATGGACACCCTGTAGAATAGTTCTGCTACTTATGAAATGAAGAGGACAGGACTGTTTCTACAGAATGCTTCCAGAAAGGGTCACCATTCTGGAGTGGTGAGCAGCTATCATCAGCTCCTTGTGTCTTTCACCACTAACCTGACCCAGATGATATAAGCCCTGGATACTGATGCCTTAGTGTGGTGTGACCATCCTGCCTATATGGCATTGGGGTGGAGGGCAGTATCACAGGGCTGGGTGGGAGCCTGAGACAAGGCCAGAAAAGAACCCACAAACTTCACCATGTTCCCCAAGTCAGCCTTGGCAGGCCTGGAGCTCATGCAGTCCCCTTGGCTCCCACCCTCCTGGGGCTGTGGGTAAAATCTTGAAGGGAGAAAGGGGTCTTCAATGTCCAGGACCAGTGCCCCAGGCATGAGCCTCTTAACTGGGTGGGTGTGCGCAGTCTTCCTTCCTGCCCTGCTGGTCTCCCCAGTGCCTCCCTCCTGTTTCTCTCTTTCTCTTTTTCCTGTCCCCAGATGTCTAGTGGAATATCCTTCTTTCTCCCAGCAGAGCAGATGGAGAAGAGTGGACAGGGACCTCAAGAGGGACATCTGGCCTAAGGCTGACCAAGAGGTGTTGCTACAGAGGAGGCAGCTGAGGCCAGGAGAGTGGGGGTGTGTGTGTGTGTGTGTGTGTGATTCCCAGCACGAGGACAGACAGCGGGTTAGGGAATTGTCTACACTCTTCAGGAGCCAGCAGCTGGCGTGGAGGTGGTGGAGGCAGTTAGAATAAATATGACCATCATTGATTGGGTTCCGATGGAGAGGCCTTCTCTCTTCCACTCTCTACCCAATTCTGAACCAAACTTTTCTCAAGTCTTTCACCCCTGGGCCTTTCACACTTTGTCACTGCTCTTCCCTTGCAGTAACTCTCCTACCCTTCTGCCCTGGCCTTGTAACTCTTCTCAGTGTTGGACACCCAGCTCAGGTGTCACTTCCCAGAGAATCCTTCCTGGGCCTTAGTCCCCCACCTTCTCTCTCTCTCTCACACACACACACACACACACACGCAATCTGAGCTAGAAATGCAACATTCTGGCCCTGCACGGCTATGGCCTGAGTGTCCCCAGTCAAGATCTTTCACCCTCTTAACCCACATTTCCTCATCTGTAAAACCAGGGGGTGGGTGAGTGCTTCGGTTATTCTAGAGTTCTGGGGAAGTGCGCACCCTTGGTGTGTACCCACAAGGGTGCCAAGCAACCAGCACAGCTTCTTTATTCTATTCTAAGTAGAAAGAAGTGCTTCCGGTCACAGCAATTCATTTGCAGGCAATCACCACGCAGCCTGCCTGCAGTGGCTCTAATTTCACGCTGACATTTTCAATAAAGCCTGCTTAATGGAGAAAAACGACTCTATTCCCCAAACTAGACAGACTGAGGCAGGGGTTGGGATGGGTAGGGGACACCTTTTACGTGCACGTCACATTTCTCTATTCCTGAGGGATTTAAGTGTCCCTTCTGCTTTGCTTTCCATTTCCTACCCATCCCATTAATAAAGATTAATGGAAGGACTAGAATGTATTGAGAAAAACAAATCCAAATAGCCATTTTCATTTCTTTTGCCTAGAAACATGGCATGCCCAGTTTGAGCATCTCATAAAATTCCATCCAGTTAAAAGTGTGGTTATTAGGCAATTAATACTTAGTTTTGGTTCTGCTTACTCTCTGGAAATGCTGTTTTCCAAAAGCATAAATGTGACAGGAAATTTCTTCACTCTGCTTATCCCTAGTAGTTTAAGTGGTATTTCATAACTGCAAGTGGGCTTTTCCCCACTTCTTGCACAGGCAGGCTCTGGCTGGCTGGTCTAATCTGGGCTATGGATGTGACAACTTGCTTCTTTCCAGGGAAGAAAGTGAGCCATGGAGATGAGCAAATGAACTCGCGGACGGGAAACTCTCTCCAGGCTCCAAACGCTAACGCCAGGTGGCAACGTGGCCAGCGGTAGCCTTGGACAGGCTCTCAGCTCTTGGAGGTCAAGTGCCCTTTGGGTAGGATTAGCCTAGGCGCTCTGGAGCGAATCTGGCAACACTCAGAAAGGACTGTGGGCTGGAACTAGGTTCTAGAATGCTGACAGTTTAACAGCAGTCGCAAAAAGAGCTGAGCTTACTCAAGAACCAGGTTTCTCCATATTCTTTATTTCTCCCTTCCTTTCACAACTTATTATCACAAATGGCCTTTTACCCTTTGCTAAAGAAGTGGTATTTCTTGCAGTCTAGTTCCTCAACCTTAAAATTCGAGGAATTTGTGAATAGTCATCTCATGTGGCCCTGCCTCAAAGTTTCCTCACGAACACTTCCATCTCACATCTGAAGTATGTCTGTGAAAGTATCTTAGGGGCCTTTGGTGCACTAGAAAATCGTAAATGCCATTGCAGTATTATTTATATTTACCCTCATATATAAACAGGCCCCTGAGAATAACACTCAAAGATTCTTTACATGTAACAATGGCATCACATGAGATTTAAGACTTAAGGGGTGAAGAGCAGAGTGTTTTCAACAGAAGCTTCTAGATTTATTTCTTTTCTTTTCAGTCTGACAAAATCCTGGCTAATTGAGGAGAAATAAATTCACGTGCATTTATGATATTGGAGACTGGGTCCTGTCCCTATCGCTTACACTGCCAAATGAAATAGAGTCCTTTGTGTTTTTCTTACTTGCATCAGAGAACTAGCACCAGAGAAAGAACTCTGACCATCTAGAAGTCATGTCTAGTAAGGTATTGCAGAGAGGGCAGAGCTCAGAATTCAAAGTATCAAAATGGCAGAAGATTTGAAAGGCCAATCTTGTGTATGCCAATAAATGCTTCAATCTGAAGAGTTTCAGGAATTCAAGTGTGAGACCAAGTGTGTATTGATCAATCATTTTCTATTAGGCTTTATGATGGAAGAAGACAGAATTGATTATTGCCATCATAGAAATAGACAAATCTGACATCTGATCATTCTGCTTATGCATCTCCCGGTTCTCCAGTGTCCTAGTAAGGAAGGTGAGTCTATGCTGTTTTGTAGGAAGCAAGGCTCAAAGTGAAGTTTGGACTTACCAGAGGATTCAAAAGTAGTCTACTACCCTAGTCCATGCCAACTCCCCTGTGTTCCTGCTTCTTGGGATTTCCCTGAGGCCATGGGTTTTGTTTCTGGAAAACAGGAGCCTAGAATCTAGACTGCTTAGGGATGTTGAATTGCAACGACGAAGGGAAAGGTCTGAGAGATCTCTACATGAGGCAGTGAAGGAGAGCACAGCCAGGCAGTGTTCTGGGAGGCAGTGACTGCAGTGGGCATAGCACCATCAGGCCTGCCTCTGGGCAGGTCCACCTTGGCCTTCCCTTTGTGTTACATGTCAGATGTTAGGATATCCAACTATCTTCCCAGAAACTGGGGACTTTGGACATCTCATAAGCTCACCTGAGATTGTCCTGGAACCTCCAGCATTTATAGCCACTGAAGCTTATGGTCAGGGAACACAGTCCTAGCTACCTGGAAAGAAGACCAAAGATTTGCTATAGCTTTTTGTCTCCCTGAGCAACCTTCACAGACTGTGGTCATAATCTCAATCCTTTATTTGTTTTTGAGACAAGGTCTTGCTCTGCTGCTGGGCTAGAGTGGTGGTATCATTATAGCTCACAGCAACCTCAAATCCTTGGGCCTAAGCAATCCTCATGCCTCAGCCTCCTGAGTAACTGGGACTACAGGAAGCTGCCACTACATCTGGCTAATTTTTCTATTTTTTGTAGAGACAGGTTGCTATATTGCTAAGGCTGATCTTGAACTTCTGGTCTCAAGCAAACCTCCTGCCTCAGCCTCCTAAGATTTTAGATTACAGGAGTGAGCCACCACACCTAGCCTGCTCAGTATGTTAGAATCTATCAGAAGCCACAGTGGACATAGCAGAATGCAACACTAAGATCTCAAAGAGCAATATGAGAGATGGAAGAGGAACTCATTGTTAAGTAGAATTAGATAACTAATTCTTTTTTTTTTTGAGACAGAGCCTCAAGCTGTCACCCTGGGTAGAATGCTGTGGCATCACAGCTCACAGCAACCTCCAACTCCTGGGCTCAAGCGAGTCTCCTGCCTCAGCCTCCCGAGTAGCTGGAACCACAGGCGCCCACCACAATGCCTGGCTATAATTTTTGGTTGTAGCCATCATTGTTGTTTGGCGGGCCTGGGATGGATTCGAACCCACCACCTTAGGTATATGTGGCTTGTGCCTTAGTCACTTGAGCCACAGGCGTTGAGCCTAGATAACTAATTCTTTCATTTTTGTAAAAGGAAACTCCTTCTGGTACTGGGCGCTATGACTTCTTAAGAGCTACTGGCCCCATACCTAGCCATCTTGGCATCAGTAATTGTTACTTTCCCTATTTGGGTAATGAGGAATTTGGCAGTCAGAGAAGTTAGCATTTGGCCCAGAGGTGGTGGTGGTGAAGTTTCTGAGTCCAGAGCCCAGGCTTGTTCTATTACACTGGCAATAGTTCTGTGGCACTTCATGGACCTATAGAGAGTCCATGA
Organism: Galagoides demidoff; assembly: GCA_963574575.1. NCBI lineage: Eukaryota > Metazoa > Chordata > Mammalia > Primates > Galagidae > Galagoides > Galagoides demidoff. The sequence continues at coordinate 18,254 of CAUYQV010040218.1, forward strand.
ATATAATCTGGGGAAGCTTTCGTAGACAAAGGGAATGCTAAGAGGCACTAACTGTGGTTCAACCATAATAGTTCCAGGTTTTATTTACTTTGTACACTGGATCTCATATATGATTTCATTTGAGTCAGGGGTTCTGGATATTTCCAACCTACCATTTCTGCATAAACAGGCTCAAGAACCTTAGATATGTTATTTTTATATCCACTTAATCCTGGAGTAGTTGGAACTTTGGATCAAACTGTGCAGAGGCCCCCATGGTTTCTTGGGCCTCTCTGTCATTCATGGCAAACCCACCTGGGACAGTGAGACTGAGTTAGTATCCTGACCTACCACTGAATCTCTGTGTGACCTTGAGCAAGTTACTTTCTGTCTGTGACCTCTGCTTCTTTATCTATAGAAGGAGGACATTGGACTAGATTGGCTTCTAGGGTGACATTCCATGAAGGGTTTAAGAGAGGGTGGAAATTGCTGCAGTTCTTCCAGAATGAAGGATCCATGCATACTGGCTGGAGACCTGGCAACAAGGTTGCCAGATTCAGCAAGTAAAAATATAAGCCTCCCATTTAAATCTGAATTTTAGCTATATCCCAAATATTACATGTGGCAAACTTATCCTAAAAAATGTATTTGTTGCATATATGAATTCAAATTTATCTGAGTGTTCAATATTGTATTTGGCAGCCCTACCTTGGTAGTATAGTGTTGCCTCTGTCCCTTTAAGCACAGCAGTTCTCAACCTGTGAGTCGTGACCCCTTTTTAACAATGAGAATACACTGCAGCATTAGGAAGTTTGAGAACCACTGCTTATCAAATCAAGCAAACAAATGAACAAATAAAAATGCTTGTTAATTTTGGTCTTCTTGGCCTGGTAAAATCAAGAAAAATCCTTCTCCTTAATTTTTCAACATGTGACATCATAGTACTCAAAAAACATTAAGTGTGAAAGGTACTAACAGTACTATTCCCAATGCTTCCTATTTGATGAGTGTTGAAGCATCACAATACTATGTCTGTGTATTGTTTCCCTTGGGGACTTTTCCCCTCATGTTTAATGATTTAACAAAAGTGTTTGCTTTAACGAGCTCTTTTTTCTTTCCACCCCTAACATGTTCTTTTGGCCAGTGCTCCCATTGGCATCACAAGGAGTTCTGCTGGATGCCTAAATTTCCTTCAGACCACATTTCTTTTTGCTTTAACACACACACATATACTCTTCCAATCTAAACTTGCACTTTTTGCTTTTCAGCCAGTGATTGCATGTGGCTGGTGGTTTGGTGATTGTGAAATATCAGTGAAGAAAGTGTTCCTCCTGCATTTGTGGCCAAACTCCCCTCAGGAACTTCAGGTTTCTCTCTGCCTCCCTGGGCAAAAGGAAGCACTCCCTTGGGGTGGCCCTGGGGTAGGGAAGCGAGGTGGTGGCAAGACAGACAGACAACTCCCTGCATTTGCTACGCGTGCTCCTGACATTGTTTTCAGATGTTCTTTGCAAACCTTATTTAGTCTTAATGGGAAATTGCATGAGTCCTGAATAGAATCAGGTATGAACTTAGGGACTGCTAAGCACACAGAGGGGGTAATACAGAGGGACTGAACCCTCGATTGAGACAGAGAGTCCCTCTATAGCCCCCTGATAGCAGGGTAAGCTCGGATACTGGCTCAGACCTTTGAAGAGAAGAAAAGAGCTTTGCAAGGAGGGAGGTCAGTACAGAGGGAAAGTTGGTGCTGGGAGCTGGACCCAGACTGGGTCTTAACATTCCTTTCAATCATGGCACCTCCATAAAAGAAGCAGCAAGTGCTTTATGGGTGGGCCTCACCTCTGGGTGTGGCTGAATGTTCTGCTGGAAGACAGCCCCTCCACCCTGCTCCTGTGTATACAGGACATCCTGTGCAGAAGATTGAATGGCAAGGAGGAATGTACAGGGAGGACCATGCCTCAGAGTCTGGAGATTTAAACATTCCTGCTGGGTCATCCAGGAATATACTGCAAGACCCCAGGTCTCAAGTCCATCTGGCCATTGGGACCTGGTTAAGCTAATCTGTAAGAGATGTTCCAGGCCTATCTTTCTGTGATTTTTTTTTTTATTATCATTATTACTTAATAAAGGTTTGTTCATCTAAATATAGATCTAGAAATAGGGAATTCTGCAGCTTGGGGAGAACAGCAACAGAATATATAGGGCACACTTTTTCTGTGTATATTCACCAAGAGAGACTTTAGATGAGAAGTCAAAGTATCAGGACATGGAGGTACAACCAACTTTCTTTTCTTTCTATTCATTCAGTAAACCCTTATCTCAACTATGCACCAGCCTCTGAGTAGGGAACAGAGTGTCCCTGCCCTGGAAGCTCATAGTTAGTGGGGCAGAGAGCCAGGGAAGCCGGCCATCCCAACAAGCTGGTGCATCTGTGATGGTGGAGGGAAGGGCAGAGCTCTGCGGGGACCTGAGGAAGAAGTGGTTCTCTTATCTCTGCTTATTTCTCTTGTGGAAGTGATTATGTGGGGGTGGAGGTGGCTTGATCTATTGGGGCAGCAAATAGAGGAAGTATATGCTATCAAAAATAGAGGGGCAAGGAGGAAATAAAAGTTCTTTTGATCTAACAGAAACACAGAGGAGCCTGACAAGGCCTGGGGGTGAGTGACTTTCCCTGGTGCTTTTGGAGCTGGGATGTCTCCACAAAAAACCGAGCTCAGGAAAAGGAACCTGCCTCCCCAGGGAGTGGTACTTGCCAGATGTCAAAAGGCAGCGCAGTGGGTGCCCTGGTGTCTCTTAGGAAGGGACACATAGGGCTTCCCATGGGAGGATGGGGAGGCTGCTCCCAGAGGTTTTGTGTTCCTCTTTAGGCCACCTGGTCTGGCCACTACAGCAGATGGGAACAGGCTGGGCCCATAGATGCCTTCCTTTCCCAGAGTCCCTGTGGAGGGTGTGAGGCCTCCCATCCCAGAGGGCACCTCTGCTTATCTAGGCTATAGCCGGGCATGCAGAGGAAAGGCCCACCTGGGAATCAGCAGCTTCACTGCGTTTAGTTCCTGGGACCCTCTAGTTGGGCGTCTAACCCTTTCTCCACAAGCTCAAACACTTTCTTCCTGCCTGAGAATTCACAGAACAATCCATCCGCCCTCCCTATTCATTCATCACATATTATAGTCTGTAGTCCAGTGTCAGGTGTCCATAAATAGGGACTTTACTGGCTAAATCGAATGAATTCAATAAACAAGTGAAGAGAATATAGAAAGCGATCACAATAAAGCTGACAGAGGGCTCTTTGAGATGTATTGTGAGCTGGGGCCTTGGAAGCTCAGTGCTTCCCAGCTCTCCCTTCACTAGGCAGGGAAGACAGTCAGACATCCCAGTAGGAAGGATAGAATACACACAGCCATTGGCTTAGCAAAGTCAGGCAGGTAAGTCAGGTACCTAGGTTCTAGGAAAATATGACCCTAAAGAGGTTGGTTGAGAGCAGTGCCATGAAGGCATGTGATAATGTTTAATAATGTGATAATGTTCGCTTCTTAGTAATGGGAAATTATATAGATGATGCAGTAACTTTCCATTGGAGTTCAAGAATCTCCATCCAGTAGATGTTCCAAGTATGTCTAGAAAATTCTTGAGTTGACTCTAGTTATTTTATTTTTTCTTTTCTTTTCTTTCTTTCTCTTTTTTTTTTTTAGAGACAGAATCTCACTTTGTCACCCTCAGTAGAGTGCTGTGGCATCACAGCTCACAGCAACTTCTAGCTCTTGGGCTTAGGCAATTTTCTTGCTTCCCGAATAGCTGGGACCATAGGTAACTGCCACAATGCCTGGCTATTTTTTTGTTGTTGTTGTTGCAATTTGGCTGTGGCCGGGTTTGAATCTGTCACCCTTGTTATGTGGGGCCAGCGCCCTACTCACTGAGCTACAGGTACTGCCTGATTGACTCTAGTATTTTATAGTATTAATCTTTATCTCTGTTAAACAATTCTGTATGTCTGCTGAATGCCTCTGAGCTTTCCATATCAGAATGTGCCACTCTTTTGCTTCTGCTTCTGTAGATATTGGCCCACACTGAAAACTCCTTGCTACCTTTTGCTACATGGTATGGCCTCCAAAGTCCCAGGAACTATAAATCTTGGCTGAACCCATGTTCCTTTTATTTAAATACTGCTGAGGCCAGAGAAACAAGAGGATAATAGAGCACCATTGAACGCCATAGCTCTCAACCCTCCAATCAGAGAGAGTCTTTAAAAACCCAACTTGAGTAAGTTGTACAGGTGCATTGCACATTTTATGGATGAAGGACACGCCCATAACTTTGACTTAAAATATACAAAAGCAAGTTATATAACTATGTCATTTGTATCCCCATAACATTCTGAAAAGAATAAAAAACTTCCTTGAGGTTATTTCTTAAGTCAATTCTCATATCTCCCCCCTCAAGGCAGTTTCATCTGTGTTGGGTAAGAAATTGTGACCCTAATAGTTACCATGAAATGTGATTTTTATTGCCCTCCTTCCTATGTGATAATAAGAATTGAGAAAATTGTAGGAATAGGGCATCTAGCTTTTTGGAGATGGGTCAGGTCAGATTTGAAGTTTACAGGCTTAAAGGTTATTGAGGTGTCTCCCAAAAAGATATGTTGAAGTTCTTACTCCCAGTACCTCAGAATGTGATTGTGTTTGGTAAAAGGATCATTGTGGATATAATTCATAAGGATGCGGTCATATTAGAGCACAATGGGCTCTTAACTTGATGTAATCTGTACTTCTATGACAAATGCCATCTGATGACAGAGGCAGAGAATGGAATGATGCAGATGCAAACCAAGTAATGCCAAAAACTGCCAGCCACCATCAAAAACAGGAAAGAGGCAGGCAAAGGTTCAGTTCAAGCTTACAGAGGGTGCCCCGGCTACCACCTTAATGGTAGCCTGCAAACCTCCAGGACTGAGACAGAATTCATTTCCATGGTGCAGGCCATTCAGTTGTAGTACACCATTACAGCAGCCCTAAGACACTAACACAGACACAGATACAAAAAGGACTGAGAAAATTCTTGTCCCAGGGCATTGCTCCTGGGACGGGAAGACAGGATGGAAAAGGACTGAGCATCGTGTCTTCTAGGCACGGAAGACAGTGAGACATCCCAGCAGGAAGGAGAGAATACACATAGCCATGGCTTGGTAAAGTCAGGCTGGTACCTAGGCTTTAGGACAACACGATCCTAAAGAGCTCCTATTTCCATCTTCTCTTCCTGTCCCAGAAGCAATGCCCTTGCCTGTGTTAGAGGCAGACAGTGCCCTCTGGGCAGCAAGGTCTGGGGAGTTCTAAACTATTTGCAAGGACGTTGCTGTGTCTGATGGTGCTCAAGAACGCCTGGCTTAAACCTGGTTTTGAGTTACGGTTAAAGCTCCATAGAACAACAATGAGGGGAATTAAAAATATGGAAAATCCGTATCACCTGCTACCCCTTTGTAAAACTTTCCCTCCTTTCTGGGCCCTACCAGTCCTTGTTGCATGCACAGTCCACAGTCATCTTGGTGAACTTGCCTTTTTCCCAACACAATATTGTGGTTACATCATCTTATAATGTCTACCTAGTATTCCATCCGGTCGTTACACCACAATCATTTTACCATTTCACTCTTGTTGGTCATTAATTTGAAAGTTTTTTTTTTTCTCTTTAAACTCATTTAGGTAATGTCTTTTAACGTCATTTATAACAACATCTTGATGTGTATAAGTATTTATTCTTTTGGATTATCTCTGTTGGATACATTTCTAGGCTAGATTTACTGGTTCCAAGGGTACAAATAGTGCCAAAGATTTTGTTGTTTATTAATATACATCTTTTGGGGGAAGCCAGCTGTCGTCTTTTAATTTGTACATTTTAAACTAAATTTTGTTGTGTATATTTAAAGGATCTAAAATGATGTTATGGAATACATATAGACAGTAAAGAGGTTACTATAAGGAAGCAAATTAACATTTCCGTTATCTCACATAGTTACCAATTTTTTTTTTGGTTATTGGTTTTGTGGCAAGAGCAGCTGAAATCTAGTCAGCAAACACAGCAAAATTGTATTACCTACAGTCTTCACATGGTACATTAGCTCTCCAGATTTATTTATCCTACATACCTTATTACACTATTTTCTAAGAGAATAAAACCAAAATACAGTGCTACCAGAAAGCATGCATCAAATGGAGCTTCATTGCATTTTACATTTTTACTTCCTGAGTTTGAAAATGTATTTGTTTCCTCTATAGGATTGTACTTGTGTTAATTGATTTTTACCACTTATTCTCTTGGGCCCTAATTATGCTGGCTTTTTATAGATCACAGATATTAAATCAAAGCATTGATGCCATATTTGGGGGGAGGATACCTTTTTTTACACTAATGTAATTTGTTTTCATTGAAGATAGTTGGATTTTATCGAAGATAAGTTATCAAAGAGTTGAGATTTTTGTTCCTTTGAAAATCATACTATTTAATTGGTTAGCTATTTACCAAATAAACGTTCTTCCAAACTTATGATCAAATATTCTGTTTTAATTCTGTTATTTTTATGGCTCTTTTTAATAGTTTGCTTTTAATCCACTTGGGGTTTATTTTTTTTCTTATAATATACGGTATAATCTAAGTTAATTTGTCTCTAATTTATAATCCAGTTACAAAAAATAAGCGATTAAATAAGTGTTAATTATCTCAATCAGTTTTGATGCTCACTTGATCATATAGTAACTTATTCTATGTCTTTGTTTCTGGTTTTTGTGTCTTTACTCCTGGACTTCATAATTTTTTATTATTGCTGCTTTGTGATAGGGTTTAACTCCCCAGATGTCACCTTTCCTATCATGTTTTTTTTCCTAGCACTTTCTGTTTCTGTGTCCTCACGCATTTAGTTTTCCTAAGAGTTTTTGATCAATCTACCAAGTACTAAAAGGAGACCATTTGATATTTGGATTCAGGTTCATTGAAGATATGGGTCCATTATTGGGTGGGTCGCGGGGGAGTGGCCTGGAGCAATTTGTTCTCAGTGCTGTGGTTCAGTGGCAAGAGCTGTCTTCACTACTGAATCATCCCAGGCGATGAGTCCCTATCCTGCCACAGGGCACCTAGTTCAGATTGTGTAGCCACCCAGGGCCTTACAGCTCTCTTAACCACACTGAAAAAATAAGCCCCAGCTGGGGGTGGGGGAGGCTTATTCTAATTAAAGGAGGGAAAGGATGCAAAGCACTCAGCATAATGCCTGCCCTTAATTATCATTTCCTTTTATTTTCTCCCAGTCACAATTTATAGCTTCATCTGACTTTCTTAAGCTCACTCCAAATTTTAGTGTTTTACATGGATTCCTCTGACCCTTTATACTTCCAGTCTCTCGCTGGCACTCAAGGAGGCTGCGGATTATTGCCGTGTTATCTTGATTCCCACCCCTGGGTGAAGCTCATACGTCACTGTGGATGGCTCTTTTCAGGTTCTTGCGGGTTTGTTAGGTGGACACAGCGCTACCTTTGGACTCAAGGCTTCTGAATGCCATAGGTGCATCCATAAAGAGAGGCTGGGACTTTATAGCTCCTTTAGCCATGTTGTAAGCGAGTTGCTTCTGCCAAAAGTCAGGAGCTACTCTTTGTTTGCTGCCTTGGAGACCATATTCTGGAGTGGAGACTCATTGAACCTCTCACCGAAAGAGCCAAATTTTTCTTCTTCTTTCCACAAGAAGATTCTAGATCTGAGTTCCCTGTCTGCAACCCCCTCCCCCAACCCTGTCCTCAGCCAGAACCCAAGCAGTCTGTATTATTTTCAAATTGGGAATTTCCTTTTGAGCTCTTGTGAGATTTTCTCCACTGCAAATGCACCTTTCCTATGTTCTGAGCAAATAGTCTCCTTTGGAGCAAGATAACACGTGGAAGCAGCTGGTTCAGGTGCTGGGAAGCAGAGTTTTCAGTTTGGCTTTGCCACTGCCTGGCTCTCCCTCATCCATTTATTTACATCTCTCTCTTCCAAAAAGGATTTGAAGTTGCTTTACAATTACAGGAAAAATGCAAAAATCACAAGGTGGGGAGAAAGAATTAGCAAGTAGGGAGTACAGAAAAATGAGGTCAAGAATGACAGAAACTCAGTAGAAACCCTGGTGCACTTGAATTTGACTACATTTGACCTTGAGTTTCCAAGCAATCCAAGAAACAGAGAAATGCTTGGGGCAAATTACTTTATCTCTAAATCTCAGTTTCAGCTTGATAAAATGGAAATAAAAACATCTACATCATATGATTGTTCTAAGGATGAAATAAGGGATGCAAAACACTTAAGTATGTGTATTTAAAACATAGCAGGGACTCTGCAAATGCTAGTTTTTTACTTTTACTGTTATTTCTTCTAGTCTCTGCTTTGAAGTTACAAATAGGCACCGCAGCAGGTGTGTGGATTGACTCAGGTCCAGAGGACTCACTCAGATTGAGATATGATGATCTGTAGTTAATGACACTGATGTATACTTGGCAAGTGGGAAATGAATCTACTTCCAATTGTATCATGGAGGTAAAGACACCACTGTCCCTTTGTGTCATATCCTCAGTAGAGTACAATGCTAGAGCTTAAAGTGGGTCTTGATAGCTCATCCTGCATCCTGTCTTTTCAGCATGAGGGGAGAGTTGAGTTTGCAGCATAATACATCTACAGTTTGATGCTCAAATTCCAGTTCTTTCTCTTAAAGTACCCATTCATGGGAGGGGATTTATGTGGATTTGAAGTAAAGAAAAAGCTGAAGTATTTATAGTTTAGAGAAGTGAAAACTGGTTTGAGTTCAGACTGTTCATTGTTTCATTGTTAATTTCAGCGGCTGGTGGAATGGTCCATCCTCCTCCTTCCCTCTGTTGGCTCTGGCAAGTCATATCCTCTGGAAACAGCAGTCTTGTGTGATTTCTATCTGGCATAGAAGAATGTAGGTATTTAAAGGGCCTTGTTTTCCTAAATGCTTTTTTATGCGTTGACAGAAAGGCTCAGTCAAGCACAACTTTGGGCTATTTAAAAGTTACAGAGGAGGGCCTTCCAAGTGTGCACATGTGTCCTGGAACCTCAGTGGAGAACTAGTTTATTTTGACTGGCAGTACTTGACACTTTGAATCACAAGCCAAGTTCATCACAAGTTCCTCTCTGCCTGTTCCTAGTAATTGAAAGCCCACATGCATGTGAGTAAGAAACAGCCAAAATGGTTATGATGAAACTATACACAAAGAGAATCCACCTCCTGGTAAGTGACAAAATCCCTTTATGGGGCCACTTTGGGACAAATGTACAATCGGCACTTTTGCACCTACCTCATCTTCCCCTCACTCCCACCACCGTCAACGTGCGGAGATGGGTGATGCTTTCAGCCTCCCCTTCTTCACAAGGTCACTCAGAGAAATGGGCCGATATACTCAAGGTCACAGTCATAGCCAACCAGGTTCCAGACTCCAAGCCTAGTCCTCAATTACCAATGCCATCCACTCTTGATGAAAAGAAAAGGAAACAAATCTAAATCCAAAAGCAAATCAATGATTTCCAAAGAAGCTTCATTTTTTCCAGGCCCTGGTGCAGCAGTCAATGACTACTTTGGTGTCACCCTCTACATTAGTCAACTGTGCATTGCGGAGATGAGAAGCGGTCCTTTGGGGCAATACACATGATGGCAATACACATGATGAATTTAAATAATATATTTCTGAGGTCCAAAGCAGTGGAGTTTGTTTATCTGGCTAGTTGTACTTCCTCTCTTCCCTCTCCTATTTCCCTTTCTGAATTGGTCACTTGGGATGCCGGTCTCCATGCGCATCTGTGTGCACTTGAGATATGAAACCTAAGCTGGTGCCACCACCAGCTGCAGAAGCACGCCACTCACTGTCATTTTTGGAAACCAAAAATGACTAGTCCCATAACGGTGATTAGATAGAGCTTGTAATTTGTGTTTGCTGTAGTCAGCGACGTGGTATTTTGGGACAAACAGCCGCTCTATGCTACATATAGCTTGGCATTTGCGGCTTTTGTGTAACCCGCCATTGTACAGCCAAGGAGGAAAAGAAGAAAGACAGGAGAGGGAATGGGTGAAGGGAAAGAGGTCAGGAAGCCCCTTTAGCAGATGGACAAAGGACTAGGAAAGCTTTAGAGCTCAAAGAGCCCAAAGGAATTCTGTAGACAACTTGCCCTTTAGAGGGACCCAGTTAGATGTGAAGCACTTCCGGTTTCCCATTTCCGGGGTGGGTCCCTCCACCCAGCCCTCCTCTCCAGTGAGCAGCTCAGTTCCACTCTAGGTTCAGGGAGGACTCCTAATCTGAGCCAGGGCAAGATTTAAGAAGCCCAGTTCAGCTCTCAGTGACTCAGCCTTTCATTGTAGCTGAAGGTATTCTCTGATTGGCCAGCTTCTTTCCTGGTCCAGTTCTGGGAGTAATGTCCTGAGTTTTTATCTGAGTCTGAGTCTCAGCAGGATGAAATTTTTTTTCATTCATTAAATATTAACTCAGGGCCTTCATGTGTCAGGCCAGGAAGGGCATTAGGGATGGAGAACTAAGTGGGTCTGAATCCTGGCCCTACAGTCACTGGTAGGCTAGAGTAGAGCTGTGATGCTTTAGGCAGCTGCCAGTCTTGTTTTCTCCAGACCCCATTATGGCATCTAACCTGGAAACTACTGTCCCATCAAAATCAGCCAGCTGGAGTGGGAGACAATTTTCCAGAAGAGCATGGAACTGCTACCAGACTGTAGAGTAGTAGCAGAAGGGGTAGGCATTCAAAACAGGAGATTTTTGATGTTTACTACTTAATACTCTCCTCTTCCCCGTAGTTAACAGCTTAAAATTAAAAGACCCAATCTCAAAAGTTCATTAGACTTTTGTGATAACATAAATGTGCAATAGAATTACCAATATTAGATGAATTGTTTGTCAGGCAGATAAAGATCAATTTCTGTACAGGTGGGAATTGAATTTTTTTTTCCTGCTATAAACATTTGAGTGCATATATTTTTGTTTTCTTTTTTTTTTTCTTTTGGGTAAATACTCAGTAGTGGGATTACTGGATTGAATGGTAGGTCTACTTTTAGTTCTTTGAGGTATTTCCATACTACTTTCCATGGAGATTGTATTAGTTTGCAATCAATCCCACCAACAGTGTGTGAGAGTTTCTATCTCTTCAGATCCACACTAGCATCTGTTTTTTGGGGACTTTTTGATAAAAGCCATTCTCACTGGAAATAAGTGATATCTCCAAAACTGTGGTTTTGATTTGCATTTCCCTAATTATTAGAGATGTTGAGCATTTTTTCATATGTTTGCTGGCCACTAGTGTATCTTCTTTCGAAAAGTTTCTGTTCATGTCTTTTGCACACCTATTTTATGGAAATGTTTGCTTTTGTATTGATTTGTTTCAGTTCTTTGTAGATTCTGGTTATCAGCCTTTATCAAATGTGCAACTAATATTTTCTTCCATTTCATTTTTTTTAAAGATTTTTTATTAAATCATAGCTGTGTACATTAATGCAATCACAGGGTACAGTGTGGTGTTTTCATATACATTTTGAAATACTCTCATCAAACTGGTTAACGTAGCCTTCATGTCATTTTCTTAGTTATTGAGTTAAGA
>CAUYQV010040219.1:0-32543 GCA_963574575.1 Galagoides demidoff
ACCACAGGTGCCCGCCACAACGCCCGGCCATTTTTTGGTTGCAGCCATCATTGTTGTTTGGCGGGCCCAGGCTGGGGATTCGAACCCACCACCTTAGGTGTACGTGGCTGGCGCCTTAGCCGATTGAGCCACAGGCGCCGAGCTGGGAGTTTTCTCTTAAATGGTGCACTTAAATATTATGTGAGCTACATTAACCATTGGCTTATACTCTGTGAGTATTTAAGTGAATCATCAGATGGAAAAATCTGGCAACCCTGCTTTCTAACTTGTCAGGCTACAGCAGGACATAGGAACTCAGTGGGAAACTCAAGATGGAGAGGAAGCAAGAAACTTGACCCACAAAACAGGCCTGATGGTTTCAGGTTCAGGGGAGACAGGCCTGGCTACTGGGGTACCATAACCTGCAAAATCATATTCAGTCATATATTCAAGAAATAAACACCAGGCACTATTCTAAGAAATTTGCATATAATTCATTTTATATTGTAGCCATTTTATGGAGGAAGAAACTGAGGCACAAAGAAGGCGAGTGCATTACCCAAGAGCTGCATCTGCTGAGTGGCAGAACGTGTTACAAAGCCAGGCAACACTGACGTCAGAACTGTGCTCTTAAAACTGTTATACAACCTCTCAGCCAACAATTCAGCAATGCACAGAGATTCCTGGACTGACAGTGAGGTTATGCCCTGATAAACCCATCATAAACAACAGGACGTCCCATCTGTATTTAATACCCCTAACATAATGAACACCATAGCCTAGCCTGTCCTACAGTGAATGTGCTCACAACTCTTCCTTTATCGTACAGTTGGCGAAAATCCACTGGCAACCCAGAACACTGTGACTGTCACTTATTTACCCTTATGCCCATGTGGCTGACTGGGAGCTGTGGCTTTCGGCTGCTGCCCAGCATAGCAAGAGACTATTGCACTGAACAGTGCTAGCCTGGGAAAAGATCAAAATTTGAAATCTGAACTGTTTTCCACCGAACGCATGTCACTTTCACACCATTGTAAAGTTGCAAATCATTGTCAGTAGGGGACCATCTGTACTTATATAAACTCATGTTGTAAGTTTGAGAAAAATCATCTTTGTCTAAATTAAATTAAAGCAGAACAGCATTCTTCTATACATAGGAGAAGAAAGCTGGAAAGAGCAGTGTCCCTGGATGTCAGATACAGTGGAAACTCTAAAGTCTTGGGTTGAAATAAGGAGAACACTTCAGCTTGGGCAGATAGAAAGGTGAAAGCAGCTCGGCGCCTGTGGCTCAAGTGGCTAACGCGCCAGCCACATACACCTAAGCTGGCGGGATTGAATCCAGCCTGGCCACTCAAAACAACAATGATGGCTGCAACCAAAAAATGGCCGGGCGTTGTGGCGGATGCCTGTGGTCCCAGCTACTTGGGAGGCTGAGGCAGGAGACTCGCTTGAGCCCAGGACTTGGAGGTTGCTGTGAGCAGTGATGCCACAGCACTCTACCCAGGGGGACAGCTTGAGGCTCTGTCTCAAAAAAAAAAAAAAAAAAATAGAAAGGTGACAGCTTGTGAAGTGACTGCTGGGAGGATTCCCGAGCCATGTGACACCAGGAGGTGACGGTCGGTGCCCAATCTGTTTCCCGAGGGTTCTTCTCCCACAGCTGTCCCTCTGTTGGGCCTTGAGTGAGATGGAAAATTTTGTGAAATAGAGATGAATTATGGTCTTGGTAAAAAGTCTCAAAGTTCTATAATTATTAAAGCCATAGGCAGCTAAGAAAAAAATTTCCTCTCCATAGTAGAGGTCTATTTTAAATTCTCCATGGCAGGAGGAGCAGTCAATTGTGATGTGGTTTTGGATCATTGTCATTCCATAAAAAGAAAAGCCGCGTTTGGAAACCACAGCATGCTGGGCTGAACTGAGAATGGGAGACGCAGAGCCACTCCCTCGCACACGGGACGTGAGAGGTGAACACGCTTTAGGAATAGCAAGGAGAGGAGTCTGGTTTGGACCGGTGTTTCTGGCAAACAATTAAAGACATTATGTAGAATGTATTAATCAGAGTTGCGTTGGTTCAATTGGAACAGAGTGATTGTCCGGAATTCTTAAGAGAAAATGAACACACAGCAGTGTTTGGGCTATACTTATCCGACTTGAATCTTATTACTGACTAATATGCCAAGGTTTAGCTTATTTGAGAATGTATAGTTGCAACCCATGTAGCTAAAATATAATCTGTAAGAAGTGGGGGGAGCTATGTGTATGAAAGGACGGTGAGGTTGAAAGGTGGAGTTTCTTCACATACCTCAGTACTTTTAATAGCTGTACCTTGGAACACAGAAACCGAGGAGCTGTGCACTGTGGACACCTCTACTTCCACTTTGTGATTATAGGAAAGGATCAACGAATCAGCGGTTAACACGGGGATCTGAGCAAAAGAAGTCTGATTTGAGTCCACATTCTGCCACTTAGCAGAATGTAACCTCGGACAAATTACTTAACTCTGAGTCTGTTTCATTTGGTGGCTCTCAGGATTCAATGAGAAAATGCATTCAGAAGGCAGTCTAAGAATCTACACATAGAAGCACTTCCTAGAGGTCTCCGCTCTGATCCTTGCTGCCGCTATGCTATAGATCCTTTACCCACATATATCAAGTATTTCTTTAAAATTATTTAATGCGATGCATTTTTACTCAATGCCTTTTTTTCCTCACATATCTTAAAGGTGTCAAAACCTCAGATTTTTAGTATATTTACCAACAGGAAAATAATGGTTTTCATGTGAAAGATTATATAGATTCAGGTCTCTGTGTTATAAATTTATAGCACCAAACACATTTCTTTTGTTGAATCCCCCTAAAAAGTAGATGGAAAAAAATACTTTTCAGTGTTGCTCATTTTAATATTATTTAAATTAATAAATATTGAAAATACTTATTGCAAGACACTTAGAAAACACATTATAAAGGACAGAAACTTAATTTCAAAGATTAGGTGTACATAAGTTAATGATTTTTTTCTGACAGTTGGCATTGTATTTTATAATTACTGGCTGTTCAAAGTTAACCAAAATTTAATCTTTTCTGACTTGCAGATATATAATAATAAAGGTTCTAAATAATAATGAGTACTCTGTCATCTGTTTACCTAGGTATAGTCACTCATTTCCCCAAAAGAAACAGTTTTTACATAATTACTATTTTGTGCATCTTAAAATCACATTTTTACTCCTTCAATCTCAATGTACTTTTTCTTCTTAATACGAGGACATGAAAAGAAGGTAACACTGAGAAAATTAAAGAGAATGGCAGAGAATTATCCTTCAACACGGTATAGCCTCTACCTTCCCCTTGAAAGGACTTCACAAGGGTTTCAACATTTTTTAGAAGTTTAAACTGAAGACTCTTTAAACAAACTGGAGATGATAAAAGTACAGAATCCCAGTAAATGGGCATCAGATTACCTACAAAAAGAGGGGGGAAAAGTTAGGAAACAGCTTCCTGCTCTGCATGTTAACAAGGCTGAATAATGCAGAGCTTAGGCAGGAGAATTTAAAAGGGAAAACAAATATCTGGGGACGACTTGTCTTTTAAAGTAACTGTCAAGGAGAATTTGCTTCGTTAAAAAAAATACCAATGACTTATGGGATTCATTTATCCTTTAGGCTGTATTAAGTAGTGTCATTTAACTATTAAAAAATATTGTCTTGTCAAAATGAGGACTAATAACGTGTCCATAATACACCTACCTGGCTTCCAAAGAGCACACGGGGATTTGGGACAATTAAACACATTTAGAATTACAGTCAGGTTCAGGATTCAGAATAAGACGATCTGAGAAATATGACTAGTTATACATTATTCATGACTTGGGCAGAACAGTAAAATATGCTGCTTCCAGGGAGTCCAGCTAAATATTCCACAGCAGTCAGCTCAGACCTGTGTTTGCTCCTTTGGGTTAAAAATCTTCTGGCTTAATAGTGATTTAGATGTAATAATGATCGCATTGAATACTTAACCCCAGGGCCACCAACCAACAAGGAGAAGCACCGTGAACGTTTTCCTCCTGGGCAAGATATTATTAAATCTGCCATCGTGGAGATAACTACAGAAATCCACATATATTTTTTTTTCTTCCTACAAAATGGAACTCCTTGTAGATGAATCACCAAGCTACTATCATTATGTTAAATTAGATTATTTTAAACTAAGTTGGAGTAACTTAAAATAAATGCACTTTTATGAGAGACAGGTCTTCTCCCACCCCGACAGTTATTTTAAAATGCTCATTGTTGTTCTTATTTGGAAGTTGGGAGTGCTTATCTATATATAGAGAAAACTAACAGCAACTACAAATCCTCAACCAGTAATCATGTTTTCTTGACTATATTTGAAAAGACCCAGGAACATAAAAAGTCTACACAGAATATATCCTTAAATAGCCAAGAAGACACACATTATTATACGGCTGCTTGCTAGAAACCACAGGATATCAGCCTTGAAACATACTTCTTAAATTAATTACCCTTGAGTTTTTAAGCAATAATTTACAGATGATACCTACATAATTTGTCCCTTTAGAGTTAAGGAGAAAAATCATAGCCACTGAAAATTTTTTTCCACTCTTCCTTCCCCCTGATGATATTCTTTTATTAAAAAAAAAATAAACATCTTTCTCATTACTATATGCTGCTTTCTCTCCTGAAAATTTGTCTTACATGAACATTGCATTCAACCTGAATTGAGCTGGGTTGAAAATGTCTTTCTTCCTCTTCGGACCTGGACAGGAATAATGAAGACTATGGTACAGCTGACATGTCAGCCCCCAAACATCTCTTTGTCTTACCTAATGTGCATATGTGAATAGCAACCATGTGCTCCTTTTGCTAAGCACACCAACATTAATTTACATAAGATGATAGGCTGTCATTATGAATGCCAGGCATGTATCCATGTGAAGTGGTAAGGATAGCGATGGGCACACAGAAGGCCTTATGCGCCATCAGCCATCATCATTATCATAATCACCATTACAGGAAATGATCATTTCAGTGCCTTGGTGCCATTTAAAGCATCTTCTTTGTTGAACAAAAAAGGGGGAGAAGTGGTGTTGTATCTATTTTACAGATGGTTAAAAATAAGGAACAGGTGCTAAGTGATTTGCTTAAAACGCAAATCTATACAGTGAAGGAGGTCCGAGGAGTTGGCTGAACGAGGCCCCCAGAGTAGCCATCTCTGCTTCCTGATCCTCCATTCCCCATGTGGGTTTATGCCAGTTAATTAACGTTGCTCAGCCGCTGCCTCTTCACACACTGCGAGGACACTGTCAAGGGCAAACAAGACGATGTACTTCAAATTTCTATATACAGGAACATAAAAAGTGTCCAGGAAATACATGTTTAAGAAAGGGGTGAAGGAAGTCATAAAAGAAGTTGAGCTGGCTCACGACTTTGTTTATCATCTCGTCATTCCATGACACCTGACTGATGTTTGGTGTACATGTGATAAATGCAATATGTATAGGCTGGAAATAATAGAAAGGAAACGATAGAATAAAATAAAAGAGTAAAAGGAATAAAATGCTAGGAAGGTTAGGGAAGAACAGAATTGAAAACAAGGAATTAAAAGAAGAAGAAGAACACAAGAAAGGCAAGAGAGAAGGAGGAAAGAAATAAACAGGGAAGGAAAGAAAGGATGGAAAGAAGTATGAACTGCTAAGTCAAGTAAGAACAGAGGAAGGAAACAAAAAAATAGGAAAAACAAAATAGAGAAAGATAATGAGCCTCTTAAATTGGTGTGCAACTTGCAGAATTTATATTTGCCATTGACTTTATATAGATTTTCGGTTCTGCTTTAAAGTATAGCATGTGAATTAATTATAAGCATTTACTCTTACTGATTACAGACCCATGGCAGATTGATCTGGGCCAGATTCATTAGAAGCTGGGCTAGAGCTAGAGTCTCCTTCCTTTGCACATGTATGGGCAGGCTGTAATGTGAGGCTGACACATAATTTAAAAATGACTCTACTGGATATGGCCACATTGGCATGAAAAATAACACAGAATGAGTGAGTTGATCAATCATTTCCTATCGGGGAGAGAGAAAATATTAAAAAACCTATGAAATGCATCTAAGTCTGGAACATGGTAGATAAATTAATGAAAAACCGTAGGCCCAGTAAGAATAAAAAAAATACACGAAGGAACTCTCTGTCAGATATACACTCAGATTTTTCTTTTTAAATTTGGATTCTTGAGTAGCCAAATCTAACCATCAAGTTTTCTGGATGCTTTCACTACTCCTTTAACATAGTAAACAATATATACTTTAAGCACTTTCTAATCTTAGTGCTTTAAGTATTGTAAATAAATATCACTCTTGTTTTGAATGTCTTCAGCCAGACCCCTTTATCTGGAGCTCTCTGGTTCATTTAAGCCACCAGAACCCAGAACGGAGGTTGTAAACGAAGGGCGGAACATTCCAAAACAGATTTTAAATTAGATATTACTCAGGAGGGCATCCTGTTCTTCTTTTTTATTCTTTTGTTTTCAGGGTTCTTAACACTGAACATGCTTTAAACTAAAATCCTTTTTACAGTGAGAAGATGATGGATTAACTTCCCAGGAGGAAAATACTTCCAAATGACTTGGATGGACAGAGGCATATATAGAACAACATTAAAATATGTTATTTGAGAACTGCTTAGTGTTCCAAAAGAACAACTAATCACTAAAACACCGTAGATGATTCACCTGTACGCAGTGGCTTATTTCAATTCCTTGCCAACGTAAATGTGAGCCATGAAAGGATAGTGGAGCTTGTCATAATTTATATAAGCTTACTACTTTCTTAAAATGCTAGACCTGAATATTTTTTTAAATGATAGGTGTTCGAATGATAGATGTTAAATGAAGAACTTAGTTAAATGAAGTTTAGTTAAATGAAGAACTTTGCACCCAGTGATATTCCACAAATAGCTATTGCCTATCACCCAGCCAAGGATTATGGAAGTAACACAATTAATTTAGACATGGATCCTGTCTTCAGTGTGCAGAGAGTATAGGGAACTGGTACAGAAGTAACTTTGTTCACATAAGAAAGCACTGACTTTCTAAAGAGCAGTACGATGAAGTATGTGAAACAGCCCAGGGATAATAAAGGGAACAAAACTGAGTTTGTGTCATTGGAACTGCCGCTAGGAATGGCCATGTTGGGCCACAACAGTTCCCACCCTTCTTCACGACAGAATTCATTAATCGCCGCCCCCCACCGCCCTTGTTGCTGGAGGCTTCTGTCTCCTTTAGAGTTCTAGCAGACATCATTACCCAGTATTGAATGAAAGGGAAAATTATTTTTCATCCATGAATATGGTGAAAGGAGATTTATTTCCTTGTAAATTTCAATCATCTCCATCATTCTATTCTATCAAGGAACAAACAGAGCCTCATTCAAACTGGAAAATTCGTGTTTTTAGCAATCTCATAACGATGCTAATACGAGTGAAAAACATCATGTTGGCTCAACAAATATTTTGCCTAGAAAATGACTTGGTGCATTTGAGATGCATGGAGGGAAATGGGGAAATATGTCAGTTAATACATGCTGAACTAGGACCTATGTCTCCGCATCTGAACATTTATTTTTCTGTGGAATGGTTCCCCTACATACAGGGGTTTTGAATGTTACTCAATGAAAATATCAGCGTCTTTAATGAACTAGAGTAAATAAATGGCTCTAACACTTAACATCCAGATTCAACTCAGAAGAATCTTAGGCAGCACCTGAGGGTTCAGCCCAGATAATTAGGTTTACTCACATTTTACTAAAAATGTATTCCAAAGCATCTTTTTCCTAGTTGCTTACTATTTTCAAGCACAATCTGGCATATATTACATAAAATTCACAAATTTTGTCAGAATTCTATATAATATATAAATAGATTATATTGTATATAGTATATAAAATATATAATGAAAACAGCGTCATCTAGTCATCTATACAGTTACTCTTGCTGCCCACACTCACCGTTGGGTCATGTATGTGTTTTACAATTGTATTGATGCTTTCTTTTTTTCTTTTTATCTTACTCAGCCTGCTCTGCTCAACTAGCATTCGAAACTAAATTTAGAACAAGTCAGAAGTAAAAATTTTCCAGGGCTAACAAGGTCAGCCCGACCTGTGCTGGGTTTCACGAGAACACCCTTGAACTACTTGTGCAACCCATGGTGCCAGTGCCACCAGAAGTGCTGAGCAAGCGGGCCAGACGAATGTGCTTACCTCAGCTTTCTTTCATGATATTACACTTCAAGTTTCTATGAAACACAATCAGCTCACAAAACAGCATTTTGGTTACTGCCCATAACAAGCAGAATTGTTTGTAAATGGTGTTTATGGAACTTTTTATAGACAAATCCACTTTTTATAAACCAAAGATGTCTCAGGCTTTTCCAGAGAGTAATAACCTCTCTAAGGGCATCTCTGATGCCTGCAGAGACTTCACAAAGATCTAGAGATGGTTTAAACTATTCTGAGCATGAGACAGTTGTTCCTAGTGGTAGAGAAACACATTTTAGAGGACTTAGTTTTTTGAGGCTCATTTCTCTCCTCTCCACTGACCAGGCTGTGCCTTGTCGAAATCTCCTTAAACTTCATCCTGAGAGGGATTTTTATATATTCTTTCCTCCCAGGAATGAAAGAATGAAGAATTGTTGCATGATTTTTTTTTCTAGATTCTATGTAAATAACATTATTTGGAAGAGAAAGAGAGACGCATTAAGCCAAACCCAAGGCATTGGGATACAAGGGAGGTTTTTCTTATCCATTGTGCAAGAAAAAGAATAAATATGAATTCAATAGTGATACTGACTGAATTCTCTGAGCTTGCAAAATGTATATTTTAAACT
Source organism: Galagoides demidoff (assembly GCA_963574575.1). Lineage (NCBI taxonomy): Eukaryota > Metazoa > Chordata > Mammalia > Primates > Galagidae > Galagoides > Galagoides demidoff. The sequence goes on from CAUYQV010040219.1 coordinate 8,879, forward strand.
GATTTTCTGTTGTGTGAGATCCAATTACTTTTGTTAAACTGCTTTAGAATTCAATATTCCTTCCTCCTATCCACGACTATTAGAAGGCAGGAAAGCATGGAATATGAATTTTTCAAGATTTCTTTTCTTAGTTACCTGAATCATAATATAGATTTCCCTACATTACATAAGTATTATTATTTACTGCAAAATTAAAAAAAAATCTTACAGCTTTCCATAGAAGTGGATAAATACAGGAGGTACAATATATACATATATATGAGAAAATTTAAGAACAAATTGGATGATCAAGATAGCCACAGACAAATAAGGAAGGAGCTGAAAATAAAGAATTCATACTAAATAGCTGAACATATTTCAGAAAAAAACTGTGAAGTTATCACATCCATCTTCTGAGCAAACTCCTTTTTTCTTTCTCAGTTTACTCTCTTAGAATAAAAATTATCCATCATCATAATATAATAAATATTCAGAGGATTGATAATACTATAGTATAGCACATTGTAAAAAAAAAAAGAATTATGTATAAAAAAACAAATCTACTGTTTATTCTTATGCTTCTTTGTGTTCTTTGTTCAACATGTAATTCTATTAAATTCCAGCTAAACACGACAACTTAATTTGTGATGTGCTGTTTATTTCGTGCTGTGTCTGTCGTCTCTTCCATTTGTAGAGTTTCAGTAACCGAGGAGGGAAGGAAACGGGTCAGGACTGACAGCAAAACTGAATCAGCGCCTCCCGTGCCAATGAAGTAATGAAAACCCGCACTGTTCTTACCGTGGCAATAATGAATATAAATAGACAAAGGGCCTGAATAGCTACTGGGAGAAAAAGAATGAAGCCTCCATTCCAAGAAAGAACCCTTCTCTGCCATCACAGATAGCTTTGTGGCCTGGCTAAATTAGGATGCCTTATAACAATTTCATGCTTTAAGAGATGTCTTTGAAAGACAGTTCTCGCATATTTTTATTTAAGAGATCTGATTTAATAATAGGGATTGTGCTTGTTGTGGTTGTGCATGCTCACCTCCCCCTCCCTAGAGTGTGTATGTGTGTGTGTCTGAATGTGCTCTCTCTCTCTCTCTAGAGTGTGTATGTGTGTGTGTCTGAATGTGTGTGTGTTTGAAGTGGACGACACTGGAATAAACACTGACAAAATAAATCCACTAAACTTTATGCCTTAATGATGCAATTTCATGGATATCTTTAAAAGAAGCCCATTTTTTTCACTACTGGAAGAGTATTCTAATATGTATTTGGGGTGATTTATAGGTCAGTATCTGGATTATGATCATTTTACAGAGGAGGGGGTGTTTATAATGGATAACCATATTTCATTTTGTTTCAAGATAACATATGCATACCAGGTTCCCACATTTTCAAAGTACTTTATGACAGTGCTCTCTAGGTATTTTAAATAATCTCAATATACTCATTTATTATTTACCCAAAGAAACCACACAGATATGTAATTAGCCATCTATTAAATGTCAAAAGTATTATATTAGGAGTTCCGTTTGGTGATTTCTACTGACTAGAAAAACTTTTAGTTGAAAAATAAAGACAGAATAAAATGAAGACCATTTTGATAACAGGCTTAAGCCCTAAAATGCTTTAACTTATACATTTCAAAAGTTATATCTAAATTAAATGATAACATTAAGAATATGACAAATTGTCACTAAGAATTATTTCACGATTTTGCGAACTTTTTTTGTAGCTATCTGCTCAAACCTCGATAGTTAAAAGGGTTTGTTCTATTCTAAAACCATATTAAAGATAATTCTTGAAGTTTATGATAAACTTAAGTGAGATTTAGAATTGGCTTATATAGAGTGACACTATAAATGGGAAATTTAGAGGATTATCCACGTAATCGGCTTATTGTTTAGCTCTTCTGTGTTAAAAAGTAAAAATGATAACAAGTTTATATAGAAAAGGAAAAAATATCCAACACGTCCTGACTGATGACCTTTGTATTTTGTCTAATAAAGCTTTTAAGATATTAGTATCTTAATGTAGTATCACTACAATTAAAATACAACTAAATGCATTTAACTCAATAATACAATTATTCTGTGGTTGTCTATTATAGCAAAGTCAAAGGAAAGGTCCTTCCACTTACCTCTTGACTTTGCTGGTGTAGATGTGATTCGGCCTGAAGAGGGAATTAATCAGTAGACACTGGTGGGTGAATACAGACTATGCACCAAACATGGGATTTATAGAGTTTACTTTATAACTATTATGGGCAATAGCAGGTATGCTGATGAAACACAGGACACAAAAGAAAGTGATAACTTGGGAAAAAATTTGATCTATGACAACTCAAACATTTTCTAATTAACGATTTATAAACATAGACAAAAGGAAGTCAATTTTAAAATTAAATATCATTTTTACTGGCAAAGCTAGACCTGTTTGCTTAAAAAAGAAAACAGGAGTAAAAATGGAGCACAAAGAGGACCTGAAAAAAATAAATCAGCTCTCATCTAAACAGGATCTGAGCAATTATACTGAAATTCATGTAGTGTTCAGAACAGCAGTCCTAGACAGTAAATCTGACTATTATCCCAAATAGCGTAATTATCTTCTCTCTACTAAATAGTCTGTGCTCTTTTCAAAAGGACGGGCAGAGGGACTCATTCTCTGCAGTTATGCAAATCCCGCCTACAAAGAACACTACCGGGATAACCACAGGTCAGTTTATTTCCAGATAATATACCAGGTGCCCACATTGTCAAAATACCTGCATTATAATTCTATTCCAGTTGCTGCTTTTAATTACGAGGTTCTTCTCAACAGGAAACAATCCCAGAGGGACCTGAAATAATTTACTTTCAATACTGTAAACCACAGAGGGGCCCTGCTTGGGGCCCTGCTCCTTGGGAGAGCTCACGGCATGCTATGCCAACTGAGCTACAGGATTGATAAAGATCGATTCTCATTTCAAAATGTTTGGCCCCATGAAATGCCTTAATTCGAGCTTAAAATAGCCTTTTTTCGTGCTAATTGCTAAGTATTATATTTTTCAGTATTGGCTTTCAGAGAAACAAATCACTTGTATGAATTCAATACCCCAGTCCTTCAATCCCTGAACATAAAAACCAAGGAGGACATTTAGATAAGATGCAGTTCTGGACACACGTCTTCTAAACTATGAATAATCAGAATAACGAAATGTCTACAAGATTCCTACTGAAAATCTCACAGACATATTCACACCTGAATTTTGTTTGCTTAAGAAAAGACACACAAAGTCACCACCACTAAACCTTTTAATCAATTGAAAGTTTTTATCACTGCTGGGAGGTTAGTGCATAAAACACAACCTAACGGGACTGAGAGAAATTCAAGAAAAATAAACGTCTCAGTTAATTAGCATCTGGCCCACACTGAACTTCTAGAATTTACGATAATAGCGTGTATAGGATGTTAAAAATGTTAATAATAATCTGGTTTGCCAGTCATAGTTTTAATTATTCACTCATTATACTTTTGGTTCCCTGCTTAGAGATGGCTCACAAAGAGGTTAAGAACTTGTTAAATTTACGTGCTAGTCAATGCCCTGAATTATCTCCAGAGTCCATGACACACTAGGGGAGGGAAACTGAGGCCAAGAGTGACAGCAGAAGAGAAAAACACATCAAAACTGTGTTTTCTTGCGGGTATGATTTGGCACAGGAGAGATTTGGACGTATTATAATGACATTCTAATTTTTCACATTCACTTTGGGGGATGCCTCTTGCTTTATTATTTTCTGTTCATTGTCTACAACACAATATAGCTTCTCCTTCCTAGAACATAGCCCGTGTTTCATGCTTCTGTGTCTCTGAGTTTTGTCATGGTCGTAGTTGTGTTTTACCATAATGGAGACGATGTCCGTGCAAACATCCAGGCTAGTTAAGGTAGTCAATTACTGAAAATCTTGAACTTCTCTTTCAATCTTACACTGACCTGTCTTTATAAAACATGCTGTAAGCCACATCAGAAGGCACATCAAAGAATGTTTATAACCTGTCAGAATAAATTTTCTAGAATAAATATGAACCATATATTTTAGAATAAAAGTTTACTACATCACAAATATCTATAAATACCCCCAAAGCTAACCTCAACCAAAACTCTGTCTACCTCCTATTGTTGGTGGAAGCTTCACCGAGGTTCTGAGGTATCTGCAACTTGTGTCTCTCACTATGGAATTCTGTTAATTTTAACAATGACTTTCAACACTTCACAGCAAAGTGTCCAACCTTAATATAAACTTGACCTTTAGATCATGTAAATTAACTTCTGGTATTCTGTTTTAAGATGTGTTCTCTAACAGTCGAAGTCATGAACTACTTGATTAAAAATAATGAATTTCCTTCAACAAAATTTTTTTGTCATCTATAGGAGATGATAAAACAGCTTTAAAGTTTGTATCTTAGTTGGCAAAACTTCCCATTTTGTATCTACTGGAAGTTCACGTCTCACGGTCTCCATAATTGAAGACATAAGACCTCTGTTAGGTTTTCCAGGCAAACACGTCTAAGGATTTTCCAGCACATCACGACTACCATCCAAAACTTGGGAGAAGACAGCAGATTATTTGATTAGCTGTTTCTTCTCTTTTCACTAAGCAACTCAACTCTGTCATATAAAAGCACTATACATTTTACATCTATTGTTAAATTTTCCAGGCATGATAAACTTCAATGACAGTAGAGACACGCTAATTGAACTTAATCTTGTCACATGTAAGTATTTGGCAGGGATTTTCTTGGCAATGAAACACTAAATAACCAATAAGAAATAGTTGCATAAGTGTTCATTTGCACGGGAAGGTAGTTACTGTGGATGTTAAGAGTGCCTCCTTGGAATACGGTCTCTGTTTTTGAATTATTGATCCACCAATAAGAAATGTGGCCTTGGAGAATTTTTAATGATTTTGCCTCAATTTTCTCAGCTGCAAACTGGACTGAAAATACTTTCTACCTCCAATCATGGGTGGAAGTATTAAATGACATAAATAATATATGGAAAGTAGAACAAGCTTAGGGATCCAGGCACGTTTTAAATATTTAATAAATGCTATCCTCATAGTTCTAGGTATATTTTCCTTTTATGGTTAATAATAATGAATCTTCAAATAAACGACAAACTTCCTTTGGCACCAGTCAATTTAGTCCCAGGTAAGACTGTAATTAGATCTGCCTGGTTTTAGAGACATGAAAAAACAATTTATGAATTCATCCCTTAGTTTATCAGCATTTGGTGAAGCACTGAAACACCAGTGGCAATTCAGGTATTCACCCTTGGTACTTTGGGGCACACAGTTGGGAGGCAAGCCATATCTTCCACGGTTTCAGATAAAGGGCTGATTTGGTGAGGACTGCCAGAGATAAGCCCTTGAAACTGTTATGCTTGTGGGAAGCATAACCCTACAAGTATTTATTAGTCCCGTGCTTGGTTAAAGATATTTCAAAATAGATGTACCAATTCTTTTTTTAGATGGTCATCATGATAGATTGCTAAAATGATCAGAAAACCCTATTCTCTGCATCATGCATGTTTTGTGTGGCTTTGCCATCGCTCCCACCACGTGACATACCCTGTTTCCCCACATTTTCAATCACACCTGTCCTCGAGACTTGCTTTGATCAACGGAAGGACGTGTGACAACCTTGCTACACTTCTGCCCTTCACTTGTTCCTACTCTTGTTTGATTTCTGCCGTGCCATGAAAAAGAGCTGAGCTAGTCTTTTGACACAGGGTTGCCCTGTTTTCCCTGCAGAGGACAAATAACACAGTCCAGCAAAGAGCAGCAATACAACCCCAGACACCCCCAGAAGAACACAGACCTAGAGTGGGTTCTACCAAAAACAGCCACGCTTGGCAGAGAAGAATCACCCAACTGCTACTACATGCTTCATGCCTTAGCTACTGGAGTCTCCAGGGGACCGGTCTCACAGCAATGGCTGACCGGTACTCTTCTCTGAAGAGTTTATCCATTTTCTTTATATGACTAATGCATATAATGTTCAAAATGCAACTGGGAGAAAAATGAATGAATCAACTGATGTAGCGAATATTACACTAATGTCTATAAGGTATTGCATGGTCACTGTGCGCTTACTTTAAACTTACAGTGTATTTCCTCCCCAGTAACAATAGCAGCTGTGAGCCCTACCTTTGCGGCTGGGAGGCGCATTCCTATGGAGTAACAGAAGGGAGGCTTCTCTCTATTCCTGACACGATTACTGAGGACGGCGCAGGCCCATGTGGCACCAACTCCAATCACTGAATTAGCAGTTCACTTAGTTAAGAGGATTATTCAATTACTTGGACTCTTTCCCCCCTCTCTTTCTCGTATAATTAGAAAGTGCTTTTTTTTAATACTGTATGCCTTATGTTACAGCCTACTGTAGTCAAAGATCTATTTTTAGAATATGTTAGTATATATTGGCTGAATTCTAGATTTTTCTCATCGGAAGATTTTTCAGAAGTCTGTATTACCCTAGATTTTGTGTTTAAAGATAAAAACCTTCCTCTGTTTTTTACCAGTATACTGTAGTGGATATTTACCGATTTCATCCCATAAATATGGCCATAGTTCAGTATTGAAGATTAAGATAATTTTAGAATCAATATTTCTTTTCTCTTCTTCTTTTCCTTTTTTTTTTTATTTTGCAGTTTTGGGCTGGGGCTGGGTTTGAACCAGCCACCTCTGGTATATGGGGCCGGTGCTCTACTCCTTTGAGCCACAGACACTGCCCAGGAGAATAAATATTTCTATAGTTGGTACCAGTGATACACACATTTCCCTTTCTGTAGTTTTATCTTTTTGAAATACAATAAACCAAACATAAAGCAATACTATATTGTTCATGTTAAGGCTTTACCTTAAATAATGGTTCATTTTGCTAGCATAAAAATGTTGATATTTTCAGCTACACTTTAAGTAAACTTAATAATTACTAATAAAAACCTTTTGTTGGCCAGGATCTTCCTTGCAAAGGCATTTTGCATGTATTTAATTATAAACAGTCCCAAAATTCCTATGAAAATGATAATATCATACCCATTTTAAGAAATAAAGTTCATTGTTTACATTGATGTGGAAAAACAGGAAACCTCTAGTAGTACTGAATTCAAAGTATATTCTTCCCCCCTAGGTTATAAACTGCTTTTATTTCTCCCAACTAAGAACTGCAAACTTTTAAAAGATTGTATGTTGATATGGAGTCTATTTCCCCAAAGCCCAAAGCGAAAGTGAAGCCTAGGAAAAGATGAGAAGCTCTCACCCCGATGCCTCGCTCATGGTACCTGACTCAGAGGAATATTACACTGACATCTCTTATCACTTTGACTGATGTCCTGTTTCTGTCTCAGAAGAAAAGAACATTTTGCTTCCTCTGTCATCTGTGCGAGCGAACGCAGGCAGGAGATTGCTTTTGACTCATTCTAATTATCAAAACTGCTTTCGCCCTCTCATTACGTGGCTTGGTATCTCTGCTGAGCGACACTGCTTCAGCAATTTTGTACGCCACTTAATGGGCCTTCTAGCTCACATATTAGGATCACCCTTCTTTGCTTTATTGTGAGAAAGAAAGGAAAAAAAATCTAAATGCAAACTGCCTTTCTATCACCATTTAGCCTTCAATTTACATTCTGTCGCCCACGTACTCATGTCATTACTTTAGTGCTTAGTTATATAAGAAAATGTGGCGGGTAATTTCATCTGGTATACGCACTGCTGTGAGTGGATAAGAAGACTGTAGAGAGGTTAAACTTTTGAACAATCACTAGTAAAGGAAAATTATTTGAAAACTAAAAAAAAAAGTGGATAACTTATAAATGACATCAGGTTTCTGTACAATGAGTAGTTATCTTAAGCATATAATTATTCAAAGGAAAGTAGATGTGGGTGGCGGTTGTGGCTCAAAGGAGTAGGGTCCCGGAGGTGGCGGAGTTCAAACCCAGCCCCGACCAAAAACTGCAAAAAAAGAGAAAGTAGATGTTACAAGTAAGATGGAGAAAAAAATAAGAGTAATAGTCAGAAAACTGTAATAGATGATTGGGAAAGGCTGGATGGTCATACTTAATTAAACATCATCATTTATAGACTAATATCGGGGATGCAATCTGTGCACTTCCATCCGTCATACCAAACGCTTGTTCTGAAATCCGTGGCTATTCTAAATAGACTATGTTTTTGAATGAGTAGGAAAAGTCTGAATAAGATTCCTTTAACTTGAGTGAGGCCATTTCACGCAAACTTACTTTCCTGTTAGGAATAATCTCATGATAATTGACATGAAATAAATAGTCAAACCCTGGCTGTTTGAGGCCCAGAAGTACGGTTACAAATGTAAAATAGGAAATATCATGGCATTCATATTTCTGCCCAAAGCAGATCCTTTTTTGACCCAGAGCCCAGTCAGGAAGTGGCTCTGCCTGAGCCTGGAGAAGCAGAGTATGAAGTTTCTTAGTCTTCAAAGCAGGGCATGAGCCAATCTCAGGGCACCACAGTTGGAAGGTGCCATGTGTACAGCAAGGACAGCTACTTTCTGCAGGTGACACGTACCTGGGGCCAGTACGCTGCAGAGACTAAAGGCAGGAAAGCCAATCCTCCACAGCAGCACACATAAAGATTGTGTATTTTCAGGAATTTTTTGCACAATCACTCATATAAAGGTTGAACTGTTCCACAATGTTAGGGGTTCAACTGAAGCCCAGGATAGACCCAAGATCAATGAGAACCCAGGCCAAAAAAGCAAAACCTCAAGAAGAAAGAAAAAATGAAAGTTGGACTGGAACAGAGATATTCCCTTCAGCAGACTCTGAATTTTCACTAGGTAGTGTTTCAAAGAACAAAAAATTAATAAAATACTTCTACTAGATACAATTTGAAGGTTTAAAATACACATTCTATTATTTTCCACCATTACTCATTTTAACATTAAGGATAACACACACACACACACACACACACACAGGCATTATCTGAAAACTCTGGAATGTAAGCCCTCCTTCTCCTTGCAGGGACACTGCTGCTCCCCAGAGTGAGAAGGGAGGGTCTCTGGAGAGCAGCACCTCCAGACAGCACAGTCCTAGTCGCGGCAGTCGAATCAAGGAGTTTCTCACTGTTCTTCCTACCTGCTCTTACAATTATTTGAAGGGCTACCAGAAGATTCTCCTGATGGTTCCCTAACTTGTATCCACACAGAATTTAACAAAGACAACCTTGATTTTGTGACTTGTTCACATACCTTAAATCTAATATTGTTAGTATTGCATGAGTTAGATTCAAAGTATAAATTTATTGTTGCAAAGCTCATAGTTATTTTATATAAATTGGTTAATAGCTTTAAATTAGAAGTGTCCTTTACTTATGTACAAAGTAAATGAGTCCTTAATGAATATGACAAGTATTCAGTGAGAGCAAATACTTCATTTCACAGCTGGGTTTTGCATTGAATACTTTTTAAAAGTACGTCCATTCATTCCCATCCTTCTTCGTGTGTGAAGGCAGGAACTATTCTTTGGGTCAAAATGAAACCCTTTTCCACTTTATTAAGTTTAGATCATATCTTTGAAACGCCACATGCAAATGGTAAATGTGAGGTACACGGGTGCCTTCCTATCAAACAGTTTGTCCTATTCTTTCCCCGTCTATCACAGCCAAATCACCAAGCCGGCTTTGCATACACCAGTCTGATTTCACTTCCTGTTGGCGTCCTCTGTGTTTGAGCTGGCGCTAATTGATCAATACGCTCATACTTCAGCTGTTCAAGCAGCAGCAAACCAGGCAGACACAACAAACACAATTCTGGCAGCTCCTCATGTGTGTCTCTGCCTGTAATTCAGAAGCTGTTTGCAAAGAGTTTACATGTAGACCACGTGGCCCTTACAAAGCTTGGTGCTAGGATTTTAAACAGAGAGCTTATTAGGCACAGAGTCCTGCGAATTAAATCATTTCAAGTTGTGGCTCAAAATAGTTTGGAAAGACCGAGTGCATGATGTATTTTGATACACAGAAGCTAACATGTCTTGGACAAGAACACTGCCATAGAAAACAGTAACATACTGGCAAGAGGCACTAAGAATTGGTTTAGTTATCATTTACCTTCAAGATAAACCAATTTCTTCCCAATGCAAATCATGGAGATCAAACAGGCAACTAGATGCTGTTTTCTTGTTGTAAGTGTATTTGGCAGAAAAGATAACTGAGGACAATTAGGGAAAAATGTTCTACTCAAAACTCCACACACAGAGCATCTGACCAGGTACTCCTTGTGCAGATTCTATGCTACAGTCTCCATTCCGGGTGCTGCGGTGGTAGAAAAATAAATAAAACCTGATGCTTACACTGTTAGGAATTCTCAATATGCTAGAAAATACAAATATTGAGACACTCTAACTGGAACACACTTTCTATAGCAGGATTCCATAGAAGCCCATGTTTGAAGGCGGAATCGTGCTGGAGGAGCTCACATCGAACCTGGATTCAGAAATGACTGGGTATTGAGCACCAAAGATTGGACGGGTGTTGGGGCAGTAACCATCCAGAGAACAGCACGAGTCCACGCATGGAAGGAGAGAATGGTGTTAGGGACCTGGAGTCCCGAAACTGGTCCAGAACACACATATACTTTTCCAAATTAATGTGGAAAAAGAAGTTAGGAAATCAAAGGAAGGAGTTAGTGGTCTGAACTGCTATGCTCAGAAATTTCAAACCCTTCTGGTGAAATGGCAAACCTCTGCTGGGTCTAATGGAAGGTCCACTTTTGTTCCTGAGGCGTCTCTATCCTACCTCTCATAGAGGTTGGACCAGTTCACAGTCCTACATGTACAAAAGCAAATTATGTAACCAAAATGTGTGTACCCCCTGTAATATTCTGAAATAAAAGAAAAGAAACGGTAAACCATTAATGTTTCTAAATAGGTGTGTGGGCACAATGAGTGCTATTTTGGGAAGAATATTTTTACTTCATAGAGGAGAATGAACTGGAATAGATGAAAGGGTACTCTAGGAATCCAGGTAAGAAAGTGTTGGCAGCTGATCTAGAGAGAAGCATTGAGATAGGAGAGACCTTTTATAAAAATAGAAATTTGGAGCATCAAATAAAAAATAGAATGCAGAGTCAAACAAATCTCTATATAAGGTGTTTTAAATTGAAATACTGTCATATATAATTGTGTTTATTTAATATGGAGTCAAAAAGATTACATAAAGATGTCAAAAAGAACTGCATTTCAAACAAATCAATCAATAAATAGATAGACAAATCAATTAAACGTGCCTTCAATATATTATCTAAGCTTTCTAGTTTTAGAAACATTGCAAGAGATTTTTAGAAAAGATATATAAATTATTTTATATCTCTGGAGCAATATAATTATCAAAATATGAAGGACACTGGTCTGGTGATTAATCACATGTTTTGTAGGACACCTGTATCATGGCGAATGTTAAATATTTCAACAGAAAATAGTTATTATGAACATTTTTTTATTTATCTTCTACATGGAGTTACTAATGTTAACATCAAATTTAAAACATAAAAATTTTATCCAAATATTAAAATTTTTCTATTGATTATAAAAACTAAATTATATTTCTATCATACAGTTCTGTGTCACATAATGGACAAAAGTTGTGTATTAATGAATGTGAATATTTTATATCACATGATTAATCTCAATTATATCTCAATTATTGTTATTTTTACTTCTGATATATGAAATCCAAACATGGCATAGGGAAGTGGAGAACTATATACACCCTCCCACCAGGGGTACAGACAGACTTGCATGGATTCTTGTACGTGAAACTTGACTACGGTACGGATGTACTTTTCATAAGACCTTTTGTTCACAAAGTCTTCTCCTCAGTGTTTCATTTTCACAGTAAATCTAAAACATTATAAATACTGATGCTTCCAGGACTTCTGCCTCTTCTTGTTAATCTCAATAGTCCCAGAGTGGCTGGCAAAGGAAAGCCCTTCATTTCCAGACTTTGCACTTGACTTGGCTTAGATTGATACCCAGTGATACTATTACTTTGGATTTAGGATATTATTTGGGATACACAGGAGTAAAAGAAAGGATAATAAATATCATTTCAAAGGTGGTTACATTTTCAGGCTACCGATGTACCAGCTTTCATTTAAAAGTAACAATTCTGAGAATGATGCCTGTTGCTGGAATTCTCAATATCTTATTCCATTTTAAGCAATTCTTTCTTACTGAAAGATATGAAAACATTAATAAGGCTTGAGAAATGCTCCACATGGGTAATATTTTAGTCATTAGGGTCAGAGCGATGTGAAGTTTTCCATGCATAAGAAGATGAGTTTGTTGAGGCAAAATGTTCCGACCATGTCCTTTCGTTTGTAACACAGAATTACGCTGGGTCCGTCCACAGTTTACCATGAGAGGGTGCGGATGCAACGTGCACACTTGGGGACCAGCTCATACATCTTGGAATCACTCACTATGCTTTGCAGTGACTTGCATTTATAAAAAGTATGCTCGCTGCCTTTATGGTATGTGCTCGGTTTTGAAACATTTCATTTGAAAGGGAGATTTAAAGGTCAATGCTTACTCTGCTAAGACTTTTCCTGCTTAGAAATAATGGTCCAATATGCAGGGAATCAAGATGCACCTACTGTCAAGAAGCTTAAGTGATAAAGAGAGTAGTAAGTTTTCCAGAACACCTGAATACACAGGTTTAAGGCATTTCCACTTAGATGGACAATTGTTAATTGCTTGTTTTCTATTACGTTTATTGCAATAAGGAAAGAAACCTGTGTCCTGGTGTCGTTTATACACCCACATCGCCTCCAAATCTTCTCACTAACACAGACGACAATCTGAATTATACTTACAGGTGTAATTTAAAGTGAAGCCTGGAATAAGTTCACTAAAAAAAAAAAAAAGACAATCTTTTTAAAATAAAATAAAAATACCACTTCAGATACAACAGTTCAAAACCCAGTACATAATTAAATACATATGATGGATTTTACTGAGTGCTTAATGCATGTAAAATTTCCTTTGACAATTCAAATTTAAACTCACTTTAGTTCTTATAAATCTTGCAGGAGTATAATTGACTTAACATTTTTTTTCCCCAAAACAGCTAATACATTACTTTCATTTCTATCTGGATTTTCATACAGATGAGAATAAGAGACGGAAAAAAAAAATGCTACCTGGTAATAATCAACAGAGCAGCAGTGAGAGAAAACCAAACGCATTTTTCTCTTCTCCTGTGCAGTCTTTTGTATAAGTTTTTGGTGATTTTGAATATGATTCATTACAACCCACACAGCAAAGAGGGTAAAATTAATTTTAGAGTTGCAAATATTCTGATAGGAATCAGCAGAGAGAATGCTCCAGGCAGAAATTAACAATTTTTCTCTGGAGATTATGAAACCAATTTTCCACATGCCAAAGATAAATGCCTGGGCAGAATGATCTAGATAAAAGAGCATTTTTCTATAACTCCAGTACAAACAGTTTATATCAGGCCCCGGTTCTGTCTCCCTGACTCATCCACTTCTAACTTGTCCGGAGAATTAGACTTGGATGAAAAGAGAGAGGCAGAAGGTCTGGGATCCCGTCCTGCTGCATGTCCATAAATCTGGCTTGCTTCTGCTAACATGTCTACAAGTCAGTTTTCCCCAAAGTAAGAGAATAGAGCTAAGTTATCCTAAGATTTCTGGAGGTCTATAAGGCGGCTTCACGCTTCCAGTGTTTACCTTGTGAAAAAGAAGTGAGCATCTCACGGGATAAATTCCTGTAGGTTATCAAGATTCCCCCCACCCATATTCAAAATTCAGAAACTGTGCATACTTACCACATACCCAGGTAATCTGAATCTCGGTAACTGCACACTAGTATTAGGATCCATGATCTCTTCTAGGTCTTACTAAAGCTCTTTGTTGATAGAAATATTTAGCCATCCATTTACATTCTTATGTCATGCTGACTTAAACCATCTCTCCTAAGTTTCCTCCAAGCCTGTGTCAGTCAAGCTGACCTCACGGCAGCCCTGCGTCTTAGCCACAAGGCTCTTCTTTTGCTATCTATCTTTAGGGCTGTACTTCTTTTTTAACCTTCAACTACAACTTTTTATCCTCTTGTTGGGACCTTTCCTAAGTCTTAAAAAAAAAAATCAGAGCTGTTATTTTGACACGTGACACGTGTTTGTATGCATTTGGGTGTGGAGGCTGCCGTGGTGTTTATGGAACAGAGCAGCAGGAGTGAGACACACTCAGGCACACTGCCTCTCTCCCTCCTTTATTCCTGCCTTCCTTCCATCCAGCATAACCTAGACCTCACTATACTCCAGGCAAACGGTTAAATGCCATTAATATGATGATCCTATCTTCTTTCTACAAGGCACAGGTACTGTAAATAAATAACCATTTTATATACAACAAGTGCTACCGGGACATACAGAGTCATCTTCCCGTTTCTCAGGCTGTCAGTGGGCATCGTGAGTAAAGGCCTGGGTTTCAGGATCAAAGGAAACTGTACACTCCACTTACTGGCCCCTTCGTCTTGAGGACGTTTCTTAGCTTTTCAGGGGCTCAGTTTCCCCGCACTGGAATGGAGATGACAGTATTCCCCTTGCAAATTTTTAGTAACTATCAACTAGATAATGCAGCGCTGTGTCTGACCTACTATGCAATAAATAAATCGCCTGTGATGTACTTTTGTAGGTCTCTGTAAGCCTGTGCGTGTTCTTGTGTGTTTCCTGAGATCAAAGCTCTCCTTCCTCATCACCAATCCTTTGTCCTATCACGCATCTTGCATGCAGGATGCATTTAAGAAATATTTCTGAATTCACTACTTAGAATAAATGCAGATGTGACTTTTTTGAGTGTACGATCTGCCTGTCTAGCCAAAGAAAACACCTGTAGGCAGAGCTCTCTGCAGCCATCTGCTGCTGTGTAAAGGGCGTCCACTTTACCACAGAGCAGTGGGATGAGCCAAACTCAGAACCACGGTGTAGGCTAAGAGTGATTTCACCTCTGCCTCCTTTCAGGCTGCAAAAAGTAAGGCCAGTGAGGTGCTCTGTAGCTGTGTATACCACTGTAGCCTGGGTTATACGGATGGCAAATGATCTAATCTCTCTCTCTTTATGGTACAGGCTGAATTGTGGAGCTTCTTAACTCTTAATTTGACTATATTTGGAGTTGGGCCCTAAGAAGGTAATTTGGGTGAAATGAGTTAATAAGGGGTCCTCATCCAGGAGGTCTGGTATCCTTATAAGGAACAATTGAGGTGCACGTCACAGAATAAAGACCATGTGTGGACACACCGAGAAAGAGGCCACCTGGAATGTCTTAAATCAAATGTGCTAAACCTTAATCTTGGACTCAAGCCTCCAGAGGTACCAGAAAGTAAATTCCTATTTGCTAAGCCTCCCAGCTGTGGTGTTTTGCGACGGTTGCCCTGGCAAACTAATGCACTCTGTGTCACGTGTACAGTGCTGGTAATGCACTGTGTGTATGTTCCTTGCTAATTTATTCTACTTTAGAGCCACAAGCGACTCTTGGAAACAAAGTTAACTTCCTTGATAACTACAGCAAGGAATAAGACTAACATTTATGAGGTGGATTTACAATCTGTCTGTTAAATAACCTTGTAATAACCATGCAGTAAGTGACCACACTTACATGAACCAAAGTGGTCTGGCAGCAGATTCCACATTATAACCACAATGTCGTTCTCCCTACAAGCCATGATTAGCTTTTGGCTTCCCAAGAATTGGTTCATCTCTTGAGTTATTGCCAATTGAGCAAAATAATATTTACATTGGAAGGTGGTTGGGAAAATCAGAAGCATAGAAACTGGTATACAGAAAGTGCTCAACAGATGGCCTTTCTTGCTTTGTGGTATTTTCTAAACACTAACTCCAATTATTCTAGAAACACCTTTCACAAAAACAGACTATGATTAACCCTGACTTTTTCCAGTGGTCAGTCCTGACATCTAAAAGCAAAAAGACTCCCAAAGATAATACAGTTAAAAAATGGAAAGAGAAAAGCTAATTAGTGGCCCTGCCCTGCCCTTGTGGGCACCGACATCACCCAGTGGGTAAGGCAGCAGCTGCTGGAACCCAAGTTCAATGCCCTGATTCTATGTCTTACAGGAGGACTTTAGGCTACAGAGCTACCCGTAAACATATTCCACTAAAATAATACAGGCCCCAAAGTCCTTTTCTAGAAAACATTCATTTAGATTAAGAGTCAATTTGTCTTGAAACATTTACATTTTCCAAAGAAAGGACAAAATAACTGTGACCTACACCTTAGGGTCCCAAGAAACTGCCTTATTTAAAGGAAACTTCCTATTTCATAATTAAGACAGGAGCAGATTCTTTTATAGTTAACACCTGAAAAGAGAAAAATACACGTATAAAAATACACACAGCCTCACCTGCCCGTTAACTAGGCCAGCTCGTTTTTCATTATACTTATTTGCTTTATCATGTGGACAACAACTGGATATACAATCACTAAACTCAGGAGAGGAATTATAGAAAAAGATTGATTACATGGCCAAGGTATACACATATTAGTGAAAAAATATGGCCACATTTACACAATAATATATATGTGTTACTTTAGCAAACAAGTTATACACACACACACACACACACGTGTATTTTTAAAGTTAGAAGCTGTGGTCTAAAAACCAGCAGGCTGACACTTATTTTCTATTTGTCATTGTTTAGTGGATGCCAGATGAGGCAACTAAGGGATATTTGCTTTTTTAAAAATAAAATTACATAATAGTAATATAAAAGTCTCTCTGTATACCTATACACACACTGTCAGAAAAACTTATTGAAAGAAACAGAGAAAGTTATTAATATTCTCACAATGGTCATACTTGTAGAGATAATATACTTAATGTGTTTTCTATCTTATTTGCCTTTCCAAAGTCATCATAAACTGAGTAACTTATGATCCAGCAGGAAGCAAAGATCACAGAATCCACCCATCTGCAATGTTCTTTTCCTCACCCTGACAAATGCCCGAGGTCTGAAGCAAACCATGTCGCCCCAGCTTTGCTGTAACCTGGAGACCTGCTCCCCGTATTCATATATCCATGTCTGCCGAAAGGCATGAGCTCCGATGACTCCTACCCCATCGTCTAAATGTTCTCAGCTATGAAATTATTTGTTTTTAAAATCTAGACCTATCTTTTACTCAACATCCTGAGGCTGCAAAACCCACATGTTGATTATACGCTACGAAAAGAAATTCTAAATTTGCTACCCTTTAATTTAATTGAGAGTGTCTACTTTCACCCTGTATTTTGGGACAAGGTGAAAAAGAGGTTCTTTCAGGTCCTTTTTATATCCCTCCATTGCTTCAGAATTTTTTCCCCTCCAGAGCCCGTGACCCAACTTTCTATTTTCATGTCAGCTTCCTCCCATCCTTTTCTGCATTGGAGTGGTGACTCAAAATCTGGAAAAAGGTAAATATAAACTTGATTTTCTTCCATTGAGCTAAGGAAAAATACATTCTAGGGACCAGAATGAATTCGAACTGACTGCCCCAAGTTTCTCATGACAAGAGAAAAACTCCATGTGATGCAAATATTTAAGAATACTTTGGGGTTTAGAGGGTGTTTTTTGCATATCTGATTTGCCTGTGTTGCATGGTAAAATACACAGTGATATTGTGTTGTGCAGTATTTTGGCACTTATTAAGCACGGGATCTTACTGATAGTACTTTTCCATGACCTCTGTCACCAGCACCAAGTTCAATGCTGCATCTGATGATAGTAAGCACCACAGCAAGACTGCCCTGGGCTTTAATAGTCCAGAATTTATAATATTCTGCTTAAACTTTTTGTTAAGACTTCCTGATAAATGGTCAAGTATGAAACAACCTTTCTGTAGTAATTATCAAAAGAAACTCCGAGCTAATTTTATAGCAAAGCTATGAATTAACAGAGAATTTCCTAAACACCATCGTAGTATTCCGGACATCTTGGGTTTTTGTAGATTTTTTTCTTTCTTTTTACTGTTTTAAAAGAATATTATTTCCTTTCCTAAATGTGAGGCTTTATCCCACCAGTCCTTGGCCCTTTGATGGGACCTGGTATTTCTTTACTTTCAGAGGATTTTTACATAAATACCTTTGCTAACATTATTTTTTAACAAATAATTTCTTATAATGTTTCCTCACTAAACTAAGATCTAGACAAAAGATCCTGACAGAAGTTATTTTGAAGGATCAAACAAGTCCATACATCTTATAAGAAACTAGGGTTTTTGGAGGACCTACACGGAAAAGTTCCGTGTAAGTTGATTCTTAGTAAGAACAACAAGAACAAAAATCTATAAAAACCTTTGCAGGTGCCCCCCTCCCGGCCCCGACCCCGAGCTACTCCATTCCTTTTGATTCTTACTCTTAATCATACTCAGATTTAACTCTACAGGGTAAAGGGAACGTGTCAGGAAGAGACCCACTAAACCAGAGAAATAGACCTTGACTGAGTTACAAAATTTACCATGAGTCCAATCCGTAGAACCACAATTCATAGCCTAAAATAAAATGGCCCTAGAGATATTTAAGCTAAGGTTTCAACCATAAGAAAAAAATACTCTGTCTGGTAGATCTATAATTCAGTTCTCTGTTCTCTCTCTGGCTTTCATACAGGTCAAGGTCTTTTTGTTTCTGAAAATATCAACCCAACCACTGTATTTGATTTTTCATCTTACGGCTACACCCTTACTAAACACGATTACCAGTGTGGTCATCAATATTTAAACCCAAGGACCTTGTCTTTTCAAATGATAGTCGTATTCAGTGGCAAATTGGCATTTTCTAACTGTCAAACTTAGGTAAGGTATCCCCAAAGCATAACGCTTTGGGTAATATGGATCATAAAACTTAACCTGAATGTTTTTCAGGATTTAAAGGGAACTGTGCATTGGCTACAGGCTGTGTTTTGAAGGAGCAGGCTTCAGCAGAACTCTCTATCCATTCTCTGCTTGTTTATGTCTTTCCTATCAGTGGTATCTGGATGAAGGGCGGCCTTTTTGCCAATGCTCTCCCCAGCCCCAGTTGCCTCTAACAGACGCTGGGAAACTGCTCTGGGTCCCGCCGCTGGGTGTGCTCTGCTGATCTGCTTCTGTTTATCACAGAGGTTTTCCGTTATCTCTGTATGACCTGTCTGTGATTCTGCAGTATAAGCTAAAACATTTCTTGCCAAGAAAATACACATTCCTCTTCAGGATCCCTTGTGAGGATTTTTCCATCTTTAAGACGTGCTTTGCTTACTGTGTATCCTTTCACCCCTCTGTTTTACCACGTCCTTTTGCACTAGCTGGTGAGGCGATGGCCAGAACAGCTGTCATTTTAACACAAAGTCTAAATGGATTGGTTCAGCTTGATACTAGGATGCCTGCAATGTTTCTGTTCTACAGGCTCCTACACATATTCAAATATTTGATTCTGCAGGTTTATTTAATGTTGATGATTTTATTTACGGAGAGATTTTGAAAGGGTAGAGGCGTCAACTTGTTTTCTCATGAGTAGTGGGAATCTACAACTGTTTTTCACATACATAATTTCACTCAATTCTTTTTAGGAAGAAGAGTCAGGTATTATGATCACTATTTTGAGGATGTGGAAATTGTACAGAGGGATGGTACAGGATGTTCAAACACAGAGTGACCAGTGAAAGCCTTAAACTCATGTCTTCAGCCGTGTCCACCATGAATGGGAGTAGAAGGATGGAGGGCGGAAGGATGTTAAGATTTCAGTCATCGGGTGATGACGGCCTCCAAAGACACAAATACAGGTTGACACACGGCATCTGCATTATCCTGTGTTATCTTGTGTTGTTTTGTTTGCAATACTCTTTCACAGATATTAACTCATTGAATCCTCACAGCAAACACAGAGGAAAGAAGTGACTCTTTGGCCCACGATGTTGCCTTTAAAAGTGTAACATTTCCAAGATTGTAGAATTATTAATTGGTTACAGGAGGAACCAAAGTTAACTTATAAAAAATGCGGTGGACATATTTGCAACGATTCTTTAAGAAAAGCTCATGTGTGAGTTTTAAAAAATATTTATCTTCCAACCAACAAATAGAGACAGAAATTTCACTATACCTTGCCAATTTTATGTCTGTAACTTCCATAGAAAGCTTCCGGAGACAAATATGGCCCTTGCATTGCTCAGGAAAATTCTCCCTCGACACAGCACCGCCTCAAGAAATAGACTGAGAGATGTTTTATGTTTAAGGAGCTCAAAGAGGTAGAAAGAAGCCTAGAATTCATTTTCTCCCTACCAAATCTCATTGCATGTCTTCTTTAAACAAGAGTGATGCAGAAAACAGAATTTGCTTTTTGACTGTTACTCGGGGCAAGAAAGAGGCAAGCAGCACAGTCACTGATAGCCCCTTAAACTGTCCGGAAATGAACCTAATGAAAGGGAATGTGCCTGCTATTTTTTTTTTTTTTTTTTTTTTTTAGTTATCACAAAGCTCTTATTGCAGGAGATTTAAATTAATTCCTTGCGGTTTACAACAAAGACCATTCCATCCTGCTTGAAAGTCAAGCAGTATCTGTGGGAAATAAGAATATACATCTATGAACCTGTCACTGGACAACAGATCCCCTGCCGCACTGTTCCTTTTTGGCAGGTCGATGCAGAAGCAAACACTTAGTAGGGAAGTGGGCGGCCTGGTTACACAAAGGCTTAGAGCGCGTTCTCTCTCTCTCTCTCTCTCTCTCTCTCATCTCTATCCGTCTCACCAGACAGGACAGAATACTTTGGGGGTTTTTTTGGTCCTCCCTAGGAAGACAAAATTAGGTAGTAGAACTGGAACAGCCTCTGGTAGGTAGCGGAAGTTCCTCCCACACATTTCCAGACAATTATAGAAATAAAGAAAAAAACTAAACATCACGTGGGGACCTGTTTGAAACATGGTAAGTACAAGTGGCTGCACAACTTGGAGAGAGAAGAAAAGGTCAGTGGAATTAGTAGTGAGGCGGGTCCCTCCCTGGGCCTCTAGAGCTTACTCAACCCATGTGTAGAATACAGGCTCTTCAGCTGCATCTACAGGCTCCTTGGAAATTTCTGGAAATGTGTGCAGAATTGTGTGCAAAATTGAGATTCTGGGGAAATGCATAATTTGCCACTGAGAGGGTCTTTAACCCTCACCTTATTCACAGAGCATATCATATCCTCAAATTAGTTGAGAGCCATTGGACTAGATGATCTCTAGGGCTCCCTCCATGGTAATATTCTGCCACTTTAATACAACAAATAGTTTCAGAGAAATGTAACCAGTTCTCTCTGGAGAGTAGGAATATCATCACTGTTGATGCCGTCAGACCCTGACCTTATGTTTGTAGCTTTCTCTAATGTCTCATTTTATGCTTCCCCAGTATCTACGTTCCCAAATCCTTTAAATTTCATCAATTACTTCACTTCTATTGCTAGCAAGAATAAAGAATTTTACAGTTTCCTTTTGGACTTTTTTTTTGAGACAGAGTGTCACTATGTCGCCCTCAGTAGAGTGCTGTGGCTTCACAGCTCACAGCAACCTTAAACTCTTGGACATAAGTGATTCTCTTGCCTCAGCCTCCCAAGTAGCTGGGACTACAGGCACCTGCCACAAACCCAGTTAATTTTGTTGTTGTTGTTGTTGTTGAAGTTGTCATTGTTGTTCAGCTGGCCTGGGCCGGCTGGAGCCCTCCAGCCTCGGTGCCTGTGGCCAGAGCCGTAATCACTGTGCTACAGGCGCCAAGCAGACAGTTCCTTTTATATTTAAATGGAAAATGATAAGCTAATTTCTTGGAGCTCTAGAAATATGAGCATTTTAAAGTGTGTGTATATGGAACATATTTGTAGATTACCTTTCTTATTCATAAAGAAACCTTATTGCCTGTCATTGTACCAGATACTTGCAGACCAGGGAATCAGGCAGGTTCACATACCGTGAAGTATGCAGCAAATCTGAACAGGTGCGTAGGAAAGAATAGCGACTTCATCAAGCAATGGATGAAACGACCACCAGAGGGGAAATCACAGAACTTCAGACTGAGCCTGATTATAATTCTGCAATGCAACTATTATAAATACTCCTAATTTTTCATTTCCTTTAATCATGAAAGCATTTAGGCTCCACTCATTAATTATATACATCCAGAATCTCACTCCCTGTGTTTCTAAGTTGTGAAATTCTTAAATGGCAACTTTATTCACAAATGTGCAAGTGCAATGAGAATTATATATCATATATAATTACATATTATACTTTGGGTCAGTAAACTTTCCTCACAATAACTTAGAGGTTCAAATGGGAGTTAAACTAGGATATAAAGTTATCTTTTACATCAAACTCATTTCTTAAAGATTTATCTTTAATTTTGGTAATGTGTAATAGTAACAGTATGACTTATTTAAAGCACAAATTATAAAAATATCATTGATCAATAAAAAATTGAAAAACCATTGGGAATTGAGATGCTAAGATAACAGAAGTAATTAACTGTAATTAACTTTTTCACACTTAAATGTTTTCCTTTTCTAATCTCATAGGGAAGAATTCAAGTTTTTTTTGTAAATTTTTTCTGTAAAAATTCACGCAATAAATAAAATCTACAAGCATATACATATGTATATATGTATAAATCATGTAAAGATTTTAAAATCTTCTCCTGCCAATAAGTACATGAATGCTAACAATACACCCTTTAAATCCACTTTGTTATCCATTTGATAGTCTCCATTGGAATTCTTTTTTTTTTTTGCAGTTTTTCACCAGGGCTGGGTTTGAACCCGCCACCTCCGGCATATGGGGCTGGTGCCCTACTCTTTGAGCCACAGGCGCTGCCCCCATCAGAATTCTTAATACATTTACTTCATCTACTCGTAAGGGAAGACATTGCATTATTTTCCCTGGTGGGTTATAATTTATCAGCAAGCTCAGAGAGTTGCCTCAGTCTTTGGTGACAGAATATTATAATGACACATCCAGAAGAGTTTTCTGGACAATGAAGAATGCACGTTGAAAATGGCTGATCGTTATCTCACTCAAAATAGTCATTACCTTGAAAGATAAATTGTAATAATGCTACTTAGCAAGCATATTTCATCAAGATGTTCTGGACAAACGTTGTGTATTCTTAAAAACATGGATACGTCCTGAGCTTTCAGAGGCATAAATGATGGATCTAAATAGCACTTCATATTCTGGAAAGGGAACATGGAGTTAGGCTAACATTACTCAGTGAATGTAGAACAGGAAAAAAGGATAGAAAAACTATTTAAAAATAATGTGCTTCTCATCAACTAGTTAACTTTAAAGATTAAAAAACAGCCATCCTGTATGAAAGTCGCTGTTGACGTTGTAGAGAGAGGAAAACATGTTTTCATTGTCTATTTCATGTGTTTATTTTAGTATAAATGCAAATATTCTTTTTTTTTTTTTTTTTTTGAGACGGAGCCTCAAGCTGTCACCCTGGGTAGAGTGCCATGGCATCACACTCACAACAACCTCCAACTCCTGGGCTCAAGCAAGTCTCCTGCCTCCGCCTCCCAAGTAGCTGGGACCACAGGTGCCCACCACAATGCCTGGCTATTTTTTGGTTGCAGCCATCATTGTTGTTTGGCGGGTCTGTGCTG
>CAUYQV010040223.1:0-30576 GCA_963574575.1 Galagoides demidoff
ACCAGCTCAGAAGCCACGGGACCCGTCAGGGAGTGTGTGGATGGACAGGCCTTCCCTGAAAGACCAACTCAGAAGCCACGGGACCTGCCAGGGAGTGTGTGGATGGACAGGCCTTCCCTGAAAGACCAGCTCAGAAGCCACGGGACCCATCAGGGAGTGTGTGGATGGACAGGCCTTCCCTGAAAGACCAACTCAGAAGCCACGGGACCTGCTAGGGAGTGTGTGGATGGACAGGCCTTCCCTGAAAGACCAGCTCAGAAGCCACGGGACCCGTCAGGGAGTGTGTGGATCGACAGGCCTTCCCTGAAAGACCAGCTCAGAAGCCATGGGACCCGCCAGGGAGTGGGTGGATGGATAGGCCTTCCCTGAAAGACCAGCTCAGAAGCCACAGGACCTGCATAAGCACTTCATGTGACGCCCTGCACAGATCTGCATAAAAAATGTGGCCATTAAGGGGCAGGAGCAGGCAGGTGTCCTCCAGCCCCACCTCTGCAGGGCCACTGCCACCCTTCTCTGGCTGACCGCTGAGGTCCCTAGTGGGTGCTTAGAGGGTCAGCATGGCCCCTTCCCAGCAGGTGGGGACTTGAGAGCTAATAGCACCTGCCTTGGCCCCAAGTCCTCACCTCCTTCCCGGGGCCTCCCTGGCTGCAGGTGTCTGGATTCAGAGCAGGGCAGCTGACAGCAAGGGAGTCTCAGTGCATCCGAGGGAGCACAGGGGGCACCTGCAGCCTGATTGGGAGAAATGAGTGATCTCTGAAATCCCTTCTCTTAAAGTGTAATTGCCGCTGGGGAGCAGAACTTTCTTTCAACATTCCCTTTCTTACCTGCAGGAACTTCTTTGAAGTTGAACCCAGAGTTCACCAACTGTTTTTTGTCCAAATATTATTATTGAACAGATAAAATTGCATTGTGATGGAAGAAGCAAGAGTATTTTCTACATAGAATTACCATGCTTGCCCCTTAGGTGCAGTTAAACCTAATTTTTTGCAAGATCCTCCCTCCTGCTACCAGAGGCTGAGCACTGGCTGAATCTCACTGGTGTGACAGGGCTGTCCCGTCTGATCCTCGACCAGCATAGGAAGGGTGGACCTTAGTGTGGCAGGCAGGAACCTCTAGGATATTCTGGGCACTCTAGGCCTTATAAAGATCCCTCTTTCCACCACGAGATTCTCTGAACAGTCTTGCCAACCCACTTGCACTTCCCAGGTGCCGTCCCGTGGTCTGCACCTTGCTTCTCCTGGTGACAGTACCCCCTGCTGTGGTCAGCACGATAGCTGCTACCCAGGTCCTTTCTCCATCCCCCCACACAGAAGGGTCCCTCTTCCCCAACTGTGTGGAGGCAGGTGGAGCCACATGACTTGTTCAGTATGGTGGGTTGGGGCAAAGATGACATGCACTTGATCATTCTGGAGAGAGTGTCCAGCAGACTGAGGGTGCCAGTTCCAGGTGGCCTGGCCCTCTCCCTGACTGAGTCACCGTGTGTTCCCCAGTAGAGCTGCAGGCCCATGGTGGATTTTGTGTGAGTAGGAAATGCAGCTTTGTTTTCAAACCCTGAGGCTCGGGGCATTTTGTTAGTGTATCTCACCTCACTGTGCTGACAGCTGCACCTGTGTTGAACACCATACATCCCTCTTCCAGTCTCAGTGTGAGCATCTGTCCACCCGTGGGGTGCTCTGGGCCTCTCCCCCACCCCACGCTGCACCTCAGTCTGCCTCCTTGGGCTCCTGGGCTCCTGCTGCTACGTGAGGGGTGTTTTTGAGACTTGGTCCCCCTCTCCAGCACGGGCTCCAAGGGCAGCTCTGTGCTGGCCTTCATTACATTATAGTTATAGCCCTATAGCCCAGCAGTGTTGGTGAGCAAATGAAACAAAAAAAGCTTTAACAAGAGAAGAAGATTCGTGTAACACAACTGACTACGTGCCAATAACGTGTTGTTTTGTGAATTGGAGTAGTTTATGTTGGACTGATACAATTTAATTTTAATTAAACTGACACTTCCGCTGAAGTGGTTTTGTTTTAATCTCTCAATATCTCACATTGTTCATGAACAATTCTGCCTGGTGCGTCCTGTCTGTAATGTACAAGGCTGGAAGGTGGCTGGGCGTCCCCAAGGCAGTTAAGGCAGATGTGAGTGGACAGTGCGCTGAGTGTGGCTCCAAGGTGCCCTCAAGGGCAGCGCTGACACAGGGTCAGAAGGGCTGGGAGGCTGGAGGGCTGGAGGGGCAGCTGCCACCACTCGGCTGTGAGAACGTGGCCTCATCTGGCCCCTAGTGAGCAGAGACCTTGCCGGGTCCCACACACTGGACTTCTCACCACGTACTCACTCAGTTCTCAATCATTAATGAAGACTGCACCAGCATTTGGAGTCTCTGGGCAGACAAGACCCACCGCTTGTCATCAGCGGCCTGGAATTTCTTTCTCTGGTCCTTGGGATGCTGAGGCTGTCTTCTCGCAGCTCTTCCTCGTTAGAACACGTCAACATACCCACACAGAGAGATACACACACACACACACACACACACATACATACGTGCTCACACTCCCCTTCAGACTCAGAGCCTGGTGGGGTGGGCTGCCACACACAGGGACCCTGTGGCCGTGGTGGCCGAGCCTATTGGTGCTTCTGTGACAACCTTTAGAGGAGCCACGAGCAACCAGGGACGATTTCTGAGCATGTGCCACAGCGCTCTCACCACGGTGATATGTTGACACGTTTCTGAGCACTGACACCACAATCATGACTTAACGGATGGGACATTATCTGCTCTGGGGAATTTTGCCAAGTGCTTTTCTGCTCAGCGTTGGAAGAAAATCCAGTCAGTGTGGGGACCACGTGAAGGGATAATCAACTGCCTTCAAGAGGTAGAACTGCGGAGAGTGACACACGGCACCACGGAGAGGGCCGCAAGCCTGGACGTTCTGGCAGGAAGCCCACAGCCTCCGGGATCACGGACCGGCGGCCTCGTGCTCCGTAGGCCCGTTCAGGCAGAAGGTCGGCGCCCAGCCCCGGGCCACAGGTCAGCTCACTTCTGGAATTACAGGAGGTGCCTCTCCTTTGATTTGTTTGAAATGTCCTGATGGAAACAGACTCAGCACTATTCGCAGGTATCAGATGATAATTTCTGGAACAGGGACTACTGGCAAATGGAGAGTGCATTCAGATTAGAGGCCCCTGTGGTGCACACGACTGTTTGCCACATGTTTTTCTTGTCTTTGTGTTGGGGGAAATACTCTTCCTTGGTCTTGGGCTCAAGGATACCAAGCTGGGCTAAGGAGAGTCTCTATCCTAAGGGCAACAATCTTTGTCCTTTTGTGTTCACAGGTTATTGCCAACAAGGAAAGTGAGGTGCCTTGCCAAGGGGCCCTGACACAGCTGACCTCACCCTCCATCCTGCCCGTCTTGCCCTCCCGGCTGCATCCTGAGCAGTTGAACACTTCCTGTTGTTGGAACACAGTGGCAGATGGAGTCAGAAGGGCTGCTGTGGACAGAACAGAACATCGGACTCCAGATGCTTGGGGAGGAGACAGCCCACCACCTGTTCCTTTCAGGGGCAAACCAGTTATCCCTCTGAGCCACAGAGCCAGGGAATCAGCAAAATATTTCCTGCGACTGGGGGATGAAAGCAGCTATGCTGAGTAGACGTATTTCTCCACTGAAAATCTGCAGTAATTGATTTTTTAAAGCGACTGTAGGAAATGCCATCCTTCCTGTTCGCTCTTTGTTGTTGTTAAAATACAGTTTCATGTGAGCCCATTTCTGCACCTGTCCCATCGTATCTCTGTAATAACTAACAGTTTTGTCAGGTTCTTTTGCCAGGGTATGCCTCATATTTCTTCAGCTATCTTGTCACTTGCAGGCCTCCTGGGCCCCCTGAGCAGGCCTGGAAGGGAAGAGTCAGAGACTGCCTTCACCAAATGACAGGGAAAAATGTGAGTGTTGGCTGAGTTTTTAATGACTGACACCTGATTGGCTTCTGTTTACGTGGTATCACTCTACAGAACATAAGACATTGCCTATCCTAATTCTGCAACGGTCATGTGGCATCCCAAATCCTGGGAAGACCCGCTAGTCCCCGAGGTGTCCGGACTCCACACTGAAGCTCGCAGTGAGTTGTGCGTGTGAGGTGGGAGTTCAGGAGGGACCCCTGTCCACATGTGAGAGCTGCGGTTCCCGGAGCATGTGTGATGGAGGCCTGAGAACCCTGCCGCCCTGATGATCAGCTGGCATTCTGGATCTGGCATCAGGCTAACAGCAAGGAAAGCACCTGTGATAACCACAGACCATGATTTCAGCGCTGCAGTCCTCACCAAGAACATCCAGCCAGGCCAGGCGGCAGCCAGCCCTGTTCCTGAATGTGGAGATGAAAGCCCCAAGGGCCGCATGTTTGCTTTGCAGTTGAACTTGCTCTCAGAGACCTTCCCCACCGAAAGAGCACAAACCCTCGGTAGTGAAAACTCACAACCCATGTTGGCAGTTCTAATGCTGGCCGGGTTGTGGGGGACGTCTCCAGTTTTGGGGATTTGGCTGACTCACCTTCCTGGGACCCATTGCCCTTGGACTCCCCTTGACCATGACCAAGTCCCCACTCATCAGAATCTTGGTATTAGCAGGAGGCAGAGCCAACACCTCAGAGAGGAAAGAGCTCGTCACGCACCAAGGCCCACAGCACAGCACCTCTCCTGTCAGAGCCCATCACTCAGCAGGCAGAGCTCTGAGACCCAGAGTGGAGGAGGGCCGACTCGTGCATAGCCCAGAGCTTTGTTCAA
The DNA here is from genome assembly GCA_963574575.1 of Galagoides demidoff. Lineage (NCBI taxonomy): Eukaryota > Metazoa > Chordata > Mammalia > Primates > Galagidae > Galagoides > Galagoides demidoff. Next base: position 4,767 of record CAUYQV010040223.1, read on the forward strand.
GGTGGAATCAAAACTTGTGGGTCACAACGGAACCTCCCTCCCTGTCACCGGGTCCCCCTCATTCCTGCAGAGATTTCTGGGATGGAGGGAAGGCCACATGTTAGGTCAGGGGGTGTGTGTTGGTGGCAATTTCCCCGCCAGCTGTCATTGTCAATTCTATGCTGAAACACAACCAAGTGAAGCGCTTCTTTTCCTGACACTGAGCTATGAACTCCTGTGGACTGAGATTAGCCAATTTGGAAGGAGGACTGTTATCCCGCTACATGGCAGAGGAGACGTTATCGGCTCACACTAGACAAGAAACCCTCAATAAATGGGAAGCTCACTGCACCGGCCGTTGCTTCAAGGCATCTCAGTTTCTATTTTAATAAGGTGACATTGAAAATAACCCCCGATTTCTTTTTAAACTCAGAAAATAAGGAATCTCTTCAGATATTCCTCACCATAAAAATAAGTCCAAATGTTAGGCAAAGGGATTCTAAATTATAAACCAGGTGCTCCTCAGGTCGCCCTGGGATTTTAAGCCCCAAATTGATGTAGTGAACATGATCATTACCTCTGCCAAGCCCAGGAGAGAGAGCAGAGCCGAGGCCACTGCGCGGATGCCTTTGATTCCTGTGTCATTACACGACAAATGCAAGATGCTGGCCGATTTCAGGGATGGCACAAAATTGGGTCGTAATGAAAAGAAAACTCACGCTGCAGTTAAGGCTCTGAACCTCTAGAAGATTCCCTCATTAGCTACAACTCAGTGGGCACGGCCTGTGCGTGGTGCTGTCCAGGGTGCTGAAGTCACACTGGGGCGGGAAGATGGCCCAGCCCGCCAAGGCGCGGGTGGATCCAAGCTGCAGAACCCTCGTGCTAACCTTGGACTCGTGAACGATAACAAATGCATCACGATTTAAGACAAAACCAAACCAAAATGATGTAACCCATCTCTGTCCTTCCAGCGCCTGCTCTTTATAGTCTGGTGCACAGACAGAGTCAGTAAGAAGGAAACACGGAATCTCTGGTAAACCAGGAGATGATGTCATGCAGGACGAGCAGATTTGAAGTAGTGCTGAGCCCACGGCATCCCTGGGAGACCAGGGCACTGGGCACAGACACAGCCAGACTGCAGCCCAGGGGAACACCTGCTTGGCAATCTCAAGGGGTGGGACCGAGCACCTGGAATGAAGTGTGGCCAGGTGAGGGCAGGGCAGACAGGGGCAGGGTGAGCCAATGTGTTCTGAGAAACAGATAATTCCCCCCCCACCTGCCCCCAGGAAGGCTCTGATGTCTTGTGAACAAGATGCAAGACACCCGGCAGTGTGGGAAGGGCAGCAGAGCCCCAGGAGGAAGGATGAGATGAAGGATGCAGTGTGGGAGATGCTACGAGCCCGTGGGAGGTGGGACTGGGGAGAGGGGAGAGGGAGGGCTCAGGTGGAGTAAGCCATGGATGCTGACCAAGTAGCTGTGGTCACAGGGGCAGGAGGGGGACACAGACAGAGGCTTTCCCTGAGCTCTGACAGGATGCTGTTATCCGAGAGCAGGAGATGTAGCAGAGTCACTCGGCAGTGTCCAGCTCCTCAGGAGCCGGGCCATGGGTATGCAGGGAGGACACTGTCCATCCACAGCCAGCTGAGGGAATGTAGCACAAAAGAGGCAGGAACTGGGTCTAATCAGGACTGGGTCTAACCGGAAAAAAGGAACCGTGAGAGCAACCTGTGAACATTTGGCTCTGCGGGGGAGCGAGGACACAGGAGGGGTCGGTGAGGTCAGTGTGATGTGGAGGGGAGAAGGGGTGAGCCTCACAGACAGCCAGGCATGTCAGGGAGCACTGTGGTGGGTGGTGCATAGTTCTTGGCTGTGACGAGGTCTGGGGCATGAACTGGGAGGGCAGCAGCAGGGGTGGGAGAAGTCCTGGAGGAAAGATGTCTGAGTGTGTGTGTTGAGTGGTCTCGCAGGTGGATAGCGGGACTGGGGTGTCCTGCAGAGAATGGGTGTGGAGGTATGTTGTGTCATCAGACAAGGTCTTGGCAATTACTGGTCTGACGTGTGAAAACAAAGTGCAGAAATACTGAAGACCAAGTCTAGACGTCCGTCCTACTCTAGGGTACACTGGATGCAGGGGTGTGATGCCACCATGTCACAGACTGACCCTCGGGCCTGAGGGGCTGCTGGTGGATAGGCTGCCGCATGCAGAGGCTGGGGCGCGGGGTGGCACAAGGCGGCCAGCAGGGAGTGCAGCCGCGGTGGAGACCACAGCTGCCTAACACTTTGTGCTTGGCCCTCCCCTGCTAGGCACTTCTGGCGAGAATTACTGATTCTATTTCCCCAGTAGGAAACTGAGCCTAAGAGAGTTTAAGGGGCACCGGGCGCCCGACCTGCGGAGCTGGAGCTCAGGCTCAGCTTCCCCACTGCGAGCAGCCACTCTGTGTGAGAAGTGGCTGGGTGGTTCAGAGTGAAGGAGATGACTCTGGGATGTGACCTCAGCCCTGGTCCTGGCCCTGAAGCTCCTGGAGCAGCCACACCCCTGCCATGGAGTTGCCCCCACTGCAGGCTCATCCAGAGGACCTCTCCCTGTGGGGCCTCAGAGCCACTGTGCCTCCCCTACCTCCTCGCCACAGCAGGGCCTCCTCTGCCATCTCTGGGCTACCCAGAAAGGAGAGCTCTGGGTGTCTCTGAGCTGGCCTGGGCTCACAGTCTCATGGATGGTAGGAAGCTGAGTGGCAGTAGCACCGCCCAGTGCTCCCTCTGGGAGTCTGCAGGGGGCCCTGGCATCTGGCAGGGAGAACATTTATGCTTGTAATTCTGGAAACAAGAAAGCAGGGATGTGTCTGTTCTCAAACTGAGCCCTGAAAAATTAGATTAAGGTGGCGGTGTCCACCTGGCCAGGCTGCAGTGCCAGGGACCAAATCAAACACGGAGAACGTGGACGTATTTTTAGGTGTGGTCCCCTGTGATTGCCTCCATGCTGGGCCTCATTCAGGTGGCTGAAGGTTTCAGAGTAAAGACCCAGGTTCTGGGAGGAGACATCAGACCCAAGGCCATAGCGTCGGGTCCTACCTGGCTTTGCAGCTGCCCACTGGACTTTGGGTTTCCCAGTTCTACAGTCCATTATTTATTTTACTTAATTTTATTTATTTTTTTGAGATAGTCTCACTCTGTCACCCAGGCCAGAGTGCCATGGCTTCAGCCTGGCTCACAGCAACCTCAAACTCCTGGGCTCAAGTGATCCTCCTGCCTCAACCTCCCAAGTAGCTGGAACTACAGGTACCCACCACCATGCCTTGCTAAGGTTCCTATTTTAGTAGAGATGGGGGTCTCACTCTTGCTCAGGCTGGTCTGGAACCCCTGAGCTCTAGCAATCCTCCTGCTTTGGCCTCCAAGAGTATTGGGATTACAGGCGTGATCCACCACACCCCATCTTTTAAATTTTTTTTTTTAATTAAGCTAATTCTGTCTTTATCTCTGTCTCCGTGTCTGTGTCTCTGTCACACTCTATGTACAAGTCTGCGTAGACATGTCTATATCCACATCTTCCTCCAGGGCGAACTAGCTATAGACCCCGCACACAGACACACAGACACATATAGAGACACACAGAGACACAGAGACACACACAGAGACACATGGACACACACAGAGACACACAGACACACACAGACACACAGACATACACAGAGACACACAGAAACACAGACACACACACACAGACACACACATAGAGACACACAGACACACAGAGACACAGACATACACAGAGACACACACAGAGAGACACACAGACACACAGAGACACACACAGACAGAGAGACACACACACAGATACACTGACAGAAACACAGACACACACAGACACACCTGCGTGCACACACACGAGCACACAGGCTCACAGACACACACAGACACACCTGCATGCACACAGGCTCACAGACATACTTCCTCTTCTGGTTGTGTTTCTTGAGAGAGTTCTGACTGATAAACTTCCTCATAACACAACATATAAAAGTAAACCCACATTTTATTGCCTTCTTTTTGCAAATGCCCAGAGAAGCCTCAACCTTCTGCTCCCCCAAACATCTGCCCAGGTGTCAGACAAAGCAGATCTGACCAGGTGCCGGAGACAAAGGCTCCAGAATTACCAGGCGACTCTGAGCCACTTCCTCATGTGGGAGAGTGTTATGTCAAATTACGCGTATTATTTCTGAAAGCAAAATTACAAGTCACCAGTTTGAATGCTGTCGAGCCCAATCCACTTACGACTTAATTGATTCCCTGGAAGCTGTCTCTGGGGATGGAATTGAGCTGGGACTCAAACCATGTAATTCTTTGTCAGGCTATTTTGCAATTGGAAATTCAAATTTACAATAAAGCAACCATTTATTTAATTCATTTATTTAATTTCTACTGGATGGCTTCACCACTAACTTGTTTATGTATTTGTTTTCAAAAAGAGGAAAACAAAGCAAAACAAAGTCACTCCTCCCACTAATCTCCCCCGGGACCCTGCTGAGGCCGGTGCCTTCTAGATGCCAGTGGCCCTTGTTCAGGGACTCCAGGCTGCAGGTGGAAGGCATCCTTAGCTGTCAACCTTGCTTCTGACAAAAAAACAAAAAGGTGAAAAGGCAAAACAACAACTGCCCTTATATTATCTGTCGCAGGAGGTTACCTGTTTTTTCTCTGGTATGTTCGGGAGAAATAAATGCCAGTCATGCCTGTGATAGTTTTGAACTCCTGGGGAATGGGAAGGAAGGTTATCCATGCTGTGCTCTGTCCCCCCAGAAAAGCAGAGATTGCTTTCTTCTGGCCCCCTCAGGTGAGGACAGAGCTAGCCCTGGTGAAGAGGCAGAGATTAGGGACTTCAATGATCAGGCTTGTTCCAGAGAGGTGGTGGTGCAGCCTGGCCCAGACCCACCTGTGCTCAGAGTAAGGTGCTGCTGGGGGTTCCTTGGCTCCAGACCCCAGTGGCCGCCCCCAGAGGGAGAGCCATGTGCAGGGCCCCAGCACTCTCCTTAGGGGACCTTCCTCTGCCCCTCCCCAGGTGTGTCCTGAGCCCTGTACTGGCCTCCACACTGGTCCCCAGCTCCCGATGGCCAATGAACCCAAGTCCAGGTGGCAACTTTGGTCTCAGATGCTCTGCCAATGTGACAGGGAGTGGCTGTGGACTAGCGTTTAGGCCACCCTGTCTGACAAGACTTTCCATCTTGTAGGCAAATTCTTCATTGACTAAGAAAGTTGGTCTCCCTTGCAGTGGAGCAAGACAGCCTCTGTGTGCAAAGCCCACATGTGGGAGGGGTTTCTGCAGCCCTGGTCAGGGGGAACCCACAGAGCTCCGGCGCACCTGCTGCGCTGGCTGCTGAGGGGCCCGGGTCTGTGTGTTTAGTCCGCGCAGTTTTCAGGATGCGTTTGGGGTTGTGGGGTGCAGGCTCCAGCCCAGGCTTTAAGTCTTCCCATCTTGCTGTGTGGCTCTCTACAAAACACTCAACCCCTCTGTGGCTCAGCTGTGACACAGGTGTCAAAAGTGCTGTCCAGAGTGGGAGCATCTCTCCACCAACCCTTTCCAAAAGTCACAGCGCTGCCTCCTTGTAAGGAAACAAGGTGAGATGGCCTGGGGTCGGGAGGCTGGAGGGGACAGAGATGGGTGGCAACCTGGAGAGAGAGAGACTTGAACTCATGTGCTGAGTCAACCCAGAGGCCTAACTGCCCAGAGAAGGTTTGCCTTTAAGGTGGTGATGGTGGCCAGGAGGAGAGGACAACCAATGGGGAGGGGAGTTGAAGAGACCGCCCCCCAGAGACCACTTGGAGCAACAGTGGGGAGGGACTGCCAAGGGGAATGCAGTCTGGGTCCGGGAGTGGACTCTGGGGTCTGCTGAGTACCACTTGCAGAGCTCTTTATGGGGGAAAATGTGGGGGTCACAGCAGAGCACCCCAAGTGGGAGCTGCTGGAGCAAGGCAGGGACACTTGGGCCTTCTGCCTCCAGGCTCTTTCCAGTGCTTCACTCCAGCTGAAAGAAGAAGGTAGAGCCCAGGAAGAGGGTTGTGACGTCACACAGGTGACACAGACAAGGTACAAACAGGTGGTGTACACAGGTGACACACAGGTAGTACACAGGTGACATACATGCATGCTTACAGGTGATACACAAGTGACATATATATGGCACACAAAAGTGGCACTCTCAGACTATACTCACAGGTGACGCACACACATGGTGCTCACAGGTGACAACACTGGGAAGGTCAGCTCCCCAGACTCTGCTTGGCCATCTTGGGAACACCAGCAGCTCTCCAGGCCTTGGCGAGGGGAGCTGGAAGCACAGGAGAGCTGTCCCCAGACAGCCTACATTTAGCTTGTTATGACTGAGTCTGAGTTGACAGGGATGAACCTGAGCTTTGTTTACTTGTGACAGGATGGGTCTTTGCCAGAGTCTGGGGAAGGATCAAAAGTGGCCAGCCAGGACCAGGGTGCCCCTCTAACAATCCCATCTCCATGGTGGTAGTACTGAGGGCTCTCTGCAGATGACCTTGCCCCCTCCACAGGGACACGGCCCAAGTCACTCCCTTCCAGAGCAGGCTGTAGGTGGGAGCCTGAAGGTGAGCATTCTCACACAGTGAAGACCCCTCAGGAAGCCAGCCACCTGCTCTTCTTTGCCCTGGTGACTTAGGAACATGGGGTGTGTGAATCCCAAATCCGATGCTTCCCCCAGTCCTGACTCCTCCTTATGGGTTTAGACGGCGGGTCGAAGCACACAGAATGTGGCTTCAGTCCTTTGTAAGCAGACCTCCAGCACCTCCAGGCCGGGGAAGGTCTGCATGACAGACTTACCCATGACGGGTGTGAAGCGGAGCCTGGTGTGGACTCAGAGTTCAGCAAACACACACTATTATCTCCTCAGAGCTTTGCCACCAGCCCTGGGAACTGAACTTCAGCTTCCCTCTATTATGTGATTTTCTCACAGTAAAATTAAAAAAATGCTCTGGTTTCAGCGAAATCTTCACACCTTGGGGAGAAAAGGCCTTGCCGACCTCCATGAATGTTAGCAGGAGGACACCTACTGTGTCCTCATAGGTCCGTTCAGACCCAGGGCATGAGGTGCAGCAGTGTCCTGCCCTCCTGCTGGACACTGGGCTGCATCGCCCTTATCCTCACCTGGAGTCAGACAGGTGAGGAGGCCGTTCCCCACCTGCCAGTTCTTATGTTGCTTCCAGCCTTGTGTGGGACAGGCAAGCTCTGAAGCCGTCCTAAGATGCGGCTGGAGGAAAGTCCCAGGGCCTGGGGTTGGGGGGATGCAGGAAACCTCCAGACAGGTGATGAAATGCCCTGAGTTCCTGGCAAGAGCTGGCTCAGAATCAGTGACTGTGGCAGACTCAGTGCTCTGGGTTGGCTGAGGGTGACCTACATCGGAGGGCAGGGACATCAGAGCCTACTGAGGGCCCAGCCAGAGCATCTGATTCGGTCTGTGGCAGGCAGACACACTTTGAGAGCCTCCTGTTTGTGGTGGCCACAGGGGAGGGAGTCTGGTGGAGGCACATGCCCTGCCACCCTGCTACAGCAGCACCCACCCCTCCTACCAGGGGTCCTGCAGGGGTGGCAGGAGGCAGGGCAGTGAGCTGCTGGGCTGGGCATCTCCACCTCTAATCTTCCCAAGTTATGTTACCCGTGGGTTTCAGAGTTTCCAGCTGCAGCTGCTGTGGTTTCCAGGCCTCGAGTCTCCCCCCATAGCCCTCAACCATGTGGCTCCCTTCCTGTGGGTGCCTGGCAGAGATGTGGTCTGGGAGCTCCAGATCATCCTTTGAGTCATGTTTTAAAAGGCAGATAAAGTCCTGCTTTCCAGTCAGATGTGGGCGTGTCATTGTCATCTGCCTGCCTGGCTCCTTTTCAGTTCCCTAACGCTGTAACTAGGGGCCCGCCCTCAGGCCTGGAGTGTCCGAGGAGGGAGGGATGGGCGTGGGGTTTCACCCACGGCTTCCATGTCCCCTGCCCAACCTCAGTGATCTAGAACCTGGCCCAGAGTCTGATGGCCCAACAGGCACTTGGTAAACAGTAGGTTCTGAACGCACAGGTGTGATTGTCCCTCAGATACTTATTTGCAGACTTCTCTCTGCCCCGCTCTCGGCCAGGTGGTGCCAGGCTGCTGACACAGCTCTGCCCAGGCCAGTGTCCTCTGCCTCGTCTGCCTTAAGACCCTCTTTGATGCTAGAGAACCCCAACCCTGGTGGCCTCTGAGGTGCCTCCTCTGGACCCTGTCTGAGCAGGTCTGACCCCACCCACCCCTGCAGAAGTTCCAGCGGCCCCAGCTGGCTGAGTGAGGCCCAGTTTGGAGGCCTGGTTGTTCCATGCAGGATGTTTTCCTGGGGCATCTCTGGACCGGCACTGTGGCTGAGCAACCTCCAAGCAAAAAGACAAAGACCAGTATCTCCCATGCTCTGGCAGATGCCGTGATTTGAAAAGTCACAAGAGCATGGTATTGACATTTTATTTGCTACCTGCCATATATTCTTAAGTCTATTTCTCGCAATGGGCCTAAAAAGCAGGACTTACAGCTGCCATTTCGGAAATGAAGAGAAACACGGTCTGAAATAATCAGCTCAAGTTCACAAACCTAGCATGGAAAATGCCAGAATTAAAAGTGAGCAGCTGCTGAACTCCAAGGGAGTGTTTCCCCAGGGTGACAGAGGCCATGTCCGCTGGAAGCGCTGACCAGAGCTGGGGCTGCAGGGTCAGGCTGGGGCAGTACCCGGCACTGGTGGGCTACTCCCCAGGGCCCTACACTGCACTGCACCCCAGGGACCTTCACACGTGCAGCCACGAGCCCAGCCCAGGAAGCTCCTTCCTCAGCATCTGGCAGGACAGCCCAGGGGTGGGGAGCTGAGGACAAGTTTCCTTTCCAAGCTACAGACAGTCATTCTCCAGCCACAACACTGGGCACCTGAGGCCTGGCCTTTCTAAATGCCCTTCCTCAGCCAGGGATGGCCTGCCCACCTGCAGTTCCTCCTCCCAGCCCCCTGCCTACAGCCCCAGGTCCGGCACCTCCACTGTTCCTCCTACTGCTGACTGTGGTACTGTCCTGGGGCAACCCTGCTCCCTGCTCCCCTGTGCCAATAATGAGCTGTCATTCTATGTGACAGGCTCAGAAAAACAGGCTGCCTTTCTGGGTCACAACCCTTTGGCTGCCACTGAGACCACAGAAATAGTCCTTTTCCTATGCCCCACAGCATCAGGCCACACCCACCCACGAGTAGGGATGGCTGTGCTCTGGCTGGAGTCTGTCCTAGAGCCAGAAGAGGATTCTGCCGTGAGGGGTCCCCATGGTCTCAGGCACTGTCCTCTCGACCCTAGCTGCCTCCCACTGGCAGGTGTCCAGTGATACAGTTGGAATTCTGCCTGGCACGAAGCTCCTGGGGACATGGGGACACTGTGCTTTTGAAGGAAGGGGAGGAATCCACCTGCTCCACCCACCTTGGACTCTCCCGGACAACCACTGCTTCCAGGTGCTGTGGTCTGAGTGCCAGCACCAAGCGTTTTCGGGGAAAGAAGAGCCAAAGTGGTGACTTGTTCCCTTCTTTCTAAGAAACGAGCTGCTCCACTGTTTCTCCTACTGCTGACTATGGTACTGTCCTGGGGCAACCCTGCTCCCAGGATAGAGTGTGTCCTAGTCTGAGCAGAGAGAAGGCAAACCCTGACCTTTCTTTCTAAGATGGGCTATCTGGTCTCACCACAAGTGCAGCTGTGTGATACCATGTGGCGTTTATGGGGTAGTGTTATAATAATCAGTGCTAAAAAGATACACTGATGTGTTTGGACAGTGATGAGCCTGGGAAGAACAGGATGGGTGGAGTTAAATTAAATGAAAACCTGAAACAGAAGAGGACATTGACATCCCATAATTTGACTGATGGAAAATTCAGGATCTCAATTACTCTTGAAAACAAGACAACCTGGCCACATAAAATAGCCTGAGTGCTGAAGGAAAGCATGAAGGTGGCTCAGGGTCGGTGAGGAGGAGCCGGGGGTGCTGGAGACCTGCGTCAGTCCCACGCCACGTCGTGTCATTTGATGTATGCCTTTTCTCACACAGCTGACATTTAAATACTTCTCAGAATCAAGAAAAATGGCACATTAACTTACTTTCCCACCATCTAAAGAAAGGAGAGAGTGAGAAAATGTACGTTTCTCATTGACAAACAGCGTAAAGTTCAGACACCCAAAGAACCTTGACCACGGAGCATATGAGTCCTCCAGGAAGCCCACCATGAGAAGAGGGAAGCCCTGGGGTCTCAGTTGCAGGTCTGGGGGGTCAGAACCCTCATGGAAGGTGCACCCCTTCTTTTTACCGTGCTTCTGAGCCCCAGGTGTACAAGTCAGCCTGGAGGCCTGGTGTGAGGCCACCTGGGGAGATGTAGTTTGGGGCATAAGGAACATCTCATCTGTGTGTCCTCCCCTCTCTGTATCCACTGTGACTGCTGGTCAGTGAGGACAGAGCCCCGATGCCCAGGCTGTCTATTCCAGCTGAATTGACAGATGGCCAGTGTCAGCTTTCCAAGTGTGCACTTCACTCAGAGAAGCTGATTCTGCCCCAGTTTTCTGCCTCAGTCTGGCCTCCTTGGTTGGCCTCACATTTGTGGGCCTCAAACTAGCTCGCTCCTTCCTTCCTTCTTTCCCTTTCTAAATGCCCTTCCTCATTCAGGGACCGCCTGCCCACCTGCAGTCCCTCCATCCCTATCTCCCTCCCTACCTATGAGGTATCTCCTGAGGGTCTGCTGTGCACAAGCAGACCCCATCCACTTCTTGTCCTCAAAACCAGCATATAAAATAATTGTATTATAATGGCACACTGTGAGCTGGGTAGGACAGAGGGGTATGGGATTAGAAAGCTCTCAGAATGTGTTCACCCTCCATCCAGGTTAACATAAAAGATATAAAGTCTCCATCTTTTTTAATGGCTGAATAGTATTCCATGGTGTACATATACCACAGCTAAGCATCACAAGAATGGAGAAGCAAGAACCCAGTGTACTCAATTCTAATATGAAGGCAGTAGATGATCTAATACAAGGTGGGGTACTGGAATGAGCAAGTGGGGACAGGAGAGGAGGGAGGGGCACAGGGTACACAATTATAAGAGGGACTTTAGCAAATGCAATCAGTGTAACCTTATTCTTTATACCCTCAATGAATCTCAAATAATAAAAAGAAAGAAAGGTCTCAGAGGTAATGAAGTGCTATTCTCACTAGATGATGTTGGAATTGAAGTGTGAGGGTGCAAAGAAAAAGCAGGGTGGTGACTGGCTGAGTGCACGAGGAAACGAGGAAACGTCCCATGGAGAAGGGAGCAGGGACATCACCCCATAATTCACAAGAGAAGACACACATGGAGCAATAAACATCTTTTGGAAAAACAATTTGCCCTCAGTAGGAACCCAGTGAGTGTAAATTAAAATGATAAAAAGCTGTTGCCTGTTGCTGAGCAGGTTGGACGGGTTTGTGGAACAGCATCACTGGTGGGATAAACCACCTGCAGCTGACGCCGGACCTGGCCACGCCCACCCGGAGCATGAACAGGCCCCGCGCATGCGGCCTCCTGCATCCGGAAGTGAAGACAAGGGGCGCTGTCGGAGCTGGCTGGTCAGTCCGGCGGCGCATGGCGGGACCCTCGGAGGCCCCTGGAAGTCACCACAGGAACGGGGAAGAGTCACGCGTGAGTTTCTATGTGAAAAACCACGTTGGCGGGAAATGTCTGTGGCACGGGAGGGTCGTGGTGCTCCACAGAAATGTTACGTTTTCCACGCACCTAACAAGCGCCGCCTGAGCTGCGTCAGCGAGCACGTGTGGTTGTGGGCCTCCGGATGTCGGTGACAGCATGTGACATGGGTTATAATCTCTTATTAAACCACAGCCGTTTGTTTCACGGGGAACAAGACTTGTGGCCGCAGGTGGCCGCAGTGGCAGCAGGGGCTCTCCCACCCACACTCCCTCCCTGCTGTTTTCACTGCCCTGGCGTTGTCCTCGGGCCTGGTCCCTCTTGCAGGCAAAGCGACTTCCATGTCATCACTCACACAGCTACCCCCCAAACAGCTTCCCTCCTGGTCTCCCTTCTCCAGTATCTACACACACGGAGACTCTCTTATCCAGCTCCTGGCAGGCTCTCCCCACACCCCACATCTTTGTGGCCAGCCTGCAGCGTGTCCACACAGCACTCATCTCTGGTAGCAGGGGTGGGCAAGGCAAAGCCAACAACCACTTTCTGGTGGGGGTGGGGGGGACCCCGTGTGCCCCAGACACACTGTCACCCAACCCTGATCAAGGTTGTATTTGTTCAGGCTGTGGCAAGAACACGCCACTGTCTGGGTGGCCTAATTAAAGAGCGGAGGTTTCCTGTCCCAGTTCTTGGGGCTGAAAGTCCAGCAGGGGACTGTCGGCAGGCTGGCTTCTCCTGAGGCCTCTCCTGTGCTCCCACCTGACCTCCTCTCTGTGTCCTAAATCTCCTCGTGTGAGTGTGTAAGGACACAAGTCAGAATGCATTAGTGTCACACCCTCATGGCCTGTTGAAACCACAGTTACCTCTTTACAGAACTTCTCTTCAAATACAGTCACACTGGGGGTTAGGGTTTTAATGTATGGATTCTAGGAAACACAGTCCAGTCCATCAACAAGTTAAATAATTTTTCTGGCAAGAATTTTGAGTATAGGGAAATGCCTGCTGGGCAGGCAACGAGTCATCTTCCATAGTAAACTTAGAGTAAAGATAAAAAATACTCCACCAGTTTAACCAGTTATTATCCCTGAGTTACTGTTGCATTTCATTTTCTTCTTGATTTGGCTGGAGTGTGTGGAGCAGCTGGGAGGAAGCTCTGCAGAGAAAGAGCTCCAGAAACGTTTATAGGACCCGACCCCTGTGTGTATTTGCCTGAATATGACGTTGCACATATGTAGTGTGGCACTTTGTAAAACTGTGGAAGTTTGTAAACTCAGTGAAAGGATAACTGCCAGTGGGTGTAAAATAAACAATTCCCAGAGCTCAAACGGGGCTGGGAGATACTTGGGTTCTGACTAGGTAAATGGGAGACAGACCTTGTTCAACTTCAGGGTGTTCCCCAAAGATCTGAGAAAGTGAGATTTGTAAGAAAGGGACTGTGAAGTCTGTAACATTCATAGGAGTAAAATATGGGGCAGTGAGTGGGAAATGAGCCTTGTGTTGACAGTGCTCGGTTTGTTATGTTACATATGAGCTTGTTTATTAGCTGAGTGGGTTGCATTAGGTTAGTTACAGTGTTTAGACATGCATGTTTCCTGTGAAATAGTTCATTGTCAAGTGATGATAATTCCCAGAATGCAAGACTAGTTCACATTAAAAATCAATTGATTTAATTGACCATATTAAAACAATAAGAACAAAAAGTAACCTCAATATGGGTGAAAAATAATCAGACAAAAACCTGCCTTCATCCCTGATGAAAATGCCAGCAAACTATGAACAGGAGGGTCTCCTCAGCCTGATGAAGAAAATTAGTGACCTTGGCTCTTCAACCTTTCTAAATTCACTTATAAATTCTCTAATGTTCTTCTTTTTGAAATTGTTTTGGCTCTTCTGGGTATTTTTAATTTCATATGATCAGACTATCTGATTTCAGGACTTATGACAAAGCCACCTTAATCAAGAAAATGTGTAATTTGCATAAGGGCAGACAGGTAGCTCAGATAAACAGAATTTAACATCTTTAACCTCAAGGTAATTCATGGAGAATGAACAGTCTGCTAGAGGCCTCTTCCCCAATGGCTGAGATCTCTGGAAATTCATTACTCCATAAAAGCAGTGAGAACATTGTAAAGTATTGCCAAAATCAATTTTTTCAGGACTCTGTAAATTAACCATAAGCTTGCAACAATCTTAGGAGCATTTATTCAAGAAAAATGGCCGAATCTTGGAACTGTATCCAAAACATATAAATAACTCATACAATTCGATAAGAGAAGCAGCAATCCAATACAAAATGGTCTGGAGGTCTGGACAGAGACTTCCACGAAGTATTATATTAGTAAACACAGTGAATCATACACTCCAAATGACGGTGTTCCATTCCTTATAAATTAAGTCTCGGTGTAATTGATTTTAAAATTTCAATATGAAAAACTCAGCAAAATATTTGCAGAGACACTAGACAAAAGAACACATGTGAATGACCACTGATCCAGTGTCACGCTTCAGGACAGGGTGTCCCCAGTGCCCTTAACAGAGAAAGCAGGATATTATAGCACCATGTGCCCTTATTTACAAAATGTTCATGACAAAATTTTACAAAGAGGTGGCCAACACAGAGATAATGTTTTGTACGTATTCTGTAAAATCTTGTAATCAGTATTTCGTGAATGAAGGAACATTTAGCTACAGTTTCCCCTTGTCCCTGTGTGTGGCGACTTTGGGGATGCATTTCGGGACACCTTGTACAGCACCAGGAATCACTGAAAGGCAAAGTGAAGTCCCACTCACAGGACATCAGCATGGGTAAAGTTTTAAAATAACAACTTTTGGGGACTACGGGAAGCAACTGAAACTTGTAGGGTTATGGAAAGATTGTGGTCCAACCACTTTGGAAAAGAGTTTGACAATTTATGGTAAAGTTAAACGTACACTTCTCACCCAGAAATCCCACTATTTCCTAAAAAGAAATGGAAATGTATGACACTGTGCACAGCACAATGACGTGTGCACGGATGACCTAGAGACGTTTTATTCATGATGCCAAAGGTTGGAACAACTTAAGTGCACCAGCTCCACATGAGTTCTTAGCCAGGTCTGGGCTCCTTAGGGCAGAGAAGGGCCTTGTAATACAAAGGAAGCATCTACCCCCACCCTCCTGAAACCAAGCTTGAGTCTCCAAAACATCATGGTGAGCAGAATTGAGATGCAAATATAGCGTACTGCAAACTTCTTTCATATGAAATTCTGGAACAGGTGAAACTTGTCAATGGGACAAAAGGCAGGGCTGTGGCCACTGAAGATAGAGCCAGTTTATGGGATGGAGCTGGCAGGGGACTCCAGGGCAAGGGG
This sequence comes from Galagoides demidoff, assembly GCA_963574575.1. Taxonomy (NCBI): domain Eukaryota; kingdom Metazoa; phylum Chordata; class Mammalia; order Primates; family Galagidae; genus Galagoides; species Galagoides demidoff. The sequence goes on from CAUYQV010040223.1 coordinate 19,802, forward strand.
AGTTTCTCTCTCTCAACCCTGATGTCCTTACACTGGTGTCTCCATTTGCCAAATCAATTGGAATGGATGAATTTTGCTATGTGTAATGCACAGCTCAGTACAGCTCATCTAATAAGTTTACAAAAACTACAAAAAGCAAAAACAAAATAATTAGTGAAGTAATTAGTGCTCTCCTACAGTAAATTCACCAATCCAGGAAGTCCAGTGGCTAGAGTCTGGCTTCTCTGGAGGTCACAGTTTTGTCTCAGCAGAGGTGGGGCATCGACTGTGGTTGAACGACAGTAGGCCCTCCCCTGAGAAAGTCCTGTGTTTTATCTTTTGTATGAAAGTGCGGGTGATTATATATTGGTTTCATAATAGCATTGAGAACATTGGCTACAACTATAGTCCAGGATGAAGGAAGGAAGAGGAGGGTGAGGGGAGAGAACGGGAGGGGGGAGGCCAGGTGGAGGGAGGGTAATCGGTGGGACCTCACCTATGGTGCATATTGCAAGGGTACATGTCAAATCTATTAAGAGTGGAGTGTAAATATCTTAACACAATAATTAAGTGAGGTGAAGGCTACGTTAACCAGTTTGATGTAAGCATTCCAAATTGTATATAAAATCAGCACATTGTACCCCATAAATGCATTAATGTACACAGTTATGATTTAATAAAAAAAAAGTTAAGAGAAAAAAAAGCTCTGTGCTTCTGCTTATGTGCAGGAAAAATTGGTATTTTGAGAAGGACAGTCTGCCATCTTTCCTCCTCTGCTGGCCAAGTCATAAATTCTCTTTTCCTCCTCAAGAAAAAAAAAAAAAAGAAAGAAATTTAACAGGAGAAATGACACACATTTCTCAAAATTCCAGGACACTGTCGGACACATCTTGAGAACAACGTGTGTGCACACAACCAAGAGCAGTCCGTGGTCTGTAACTACATGATTTGTGTGGCATCTGGGAACCTTCCTGGAGAAACTGCTAGAATGTGTGGAACAGAAACGCCATGAAATAAAAAACCACCTTCAAAAGGCAGAACTGGATGGCATGGTCTGGACACAGACAGCGCCAAGCCACGCAGCACGGCACGGGGGCTCTGGGGTGGGATGCTCTCTACCTGGTACGCAGCCCCCACCTCCCCTGCTCCCTGCACAAGCAAGTCGCTCCTCTGTGAGTCCAGGGGGGCAGCCAGCGTGACCATCTTCAGATCTCAGTCACTCCTCTCTGAGTCCAGGGGTGTGTCCAAGGTGACCATCTTCAGATCTCAGTCGCTCCTCTCTGAGTCCATGGGGGGTGACCAACATGATGATCTTCAGATCTCTGTTTTTTCAGTATGTACAGCAAAAGTGGTTCCCACACTGCCATGCTTTGCAGCGTGAGTGTTAAGGCTGCAGCGGGCCAGGGGCAGAGAGCTGAGGGTCTCCCTGAGGTCGCAGAGTTGGTGAGCGTGGGAATCAAGATTCACACTTCGTCACTCACCACTGAGTCAGAGCGCAGCATCTCCAGAGAGGGCGTCTTGGGTCTGACGCAGCTGCCACATGACACGAAGCCTACGAGTGTTTCTGAAAACACTGACACGGCATGATGTAGATTTGTTTCACTTTTTGCAAAGTATAAATCTGTATTCTCCAGGGTTGAAATTTCTAGTTGTTATCTAAAAGCCTCTCTTTTTCTTAGAATAGTAGAATCTTCAGTTGAGACACCTCACCTCAATTAGCCTAAATGTCACATTTTTCAGACTCCCTTATGGACAGGTGTGTCCCAGAGACTGGACAGCCAGTGGCCAGTGGGCTCTGGGCAGGCTGGCAGTTTTTGGAGGTCTCCTGCTGATACTGACCTTCCTCCCCTTGTCACCTGTCTGACCTCACAGCTGGAACTCCATCTGGCACTGTTGGGGACACACCAGTGGGGCTTTGTCCTCAGGGCACCCAGGAGCAAAGCCCTAGCCATGGGGTGTTGGCCTCAGCACTTAAGTCGTATGTGAGAAAATCTCATATATCTGTGCTAAACAAAACAGATGGGCAAGCAGGCAGCCGGTCAGTTCTGCTACTTGTTAGCTGAACCTAATGTCCACCATGGCTAGAAAGGTGCATATAACTGTGAAGTGTCTGTGTTACACGCTCTTACAGAGAGAATCACCTGCCAGATGTGAGTGGAGTGTGTATAACTGTGGAGTGTCTGTGTTACACACTCTTACAGAGAGTCACCTGCCAGATGTGAATGGGTGCGTATAACTGTGGAGTGTCTGTGTTACACGCTCTTACAGAGAGAGTCCCCTGCCAGATGTGAGTGGAGTGCGTATAGTTATGGAGTGTTTGTATTGCAGCCTCTTACAGAGCAAGTCACTTGCCAGATGTGAGTGAGGTGGGTCCAAAGAAGACAAAGAAGGGGACTGTAGGTATCACTGCGGATGGTGGGAAGGGGCAGGGACAGGTTCTCTGTTTACCTAACATGGAGATAAAATACACCAGCCCATGTGCTCCTGAGAGCAGGGTGCGCAGGAACCCTTGGCAGTGATCACCTACCTGGCTTGGCTTGTGTTGTAAGGCTGTGGAGGGTGCGTGACAGTTCGGCCATTCTGCTCCCCAGAGGAGCAAGCGGAGGTGCAGGTGTTAAGTGCTTTGCTTCATGTCCTACAGGAAGTGGCCTAACTAGGACTTTCCCCCGAGAGTCACCCTCCAGAGCCTGTGTTGTCCTGAAAGCCTCTGGGAGCTCACCTGCTATCTGACGACGGGGCAAAGGAAGGTGCAAAAATGAACGGAAGCAGCAACAGAAGGAACAAAAGACAAACTGGACTAGATCAAAATGTGGAACCCCCCGCCATGCTCAACAGAGGGGAGAGGGAACCCCAGGCCTGGGGAAATATTTGCAAATCCTGTATATACAAAGAATACTTAGAACTCAACAACAATGAAATAAATAACTCTATTAAAAAAATGGGCAGGACTTGAGTAGGTTTTTCTCCAAAGAAGATATGCAGATGGTCGATAAGCACAACCAAAGATGCTGGCCATCGCTAATCACTGGGGACTGGGAACCAAGACCACAGTCAGATGTCCCCTCGCACCCCTGCGATGACCATGATAGACAAAAGACAACCCAGAACCTAACACATGTTGGGGAGAATGTGAAAACATTTTGAAATTCTTACACTGTTGTTGGAAATATAAAACGGTACAGATGCTGTGGAAAGAGTATTGAAGAGCCCCAAAAATTAAAGATAGAATTGTCATGAGCTCCAGCCGTTCCACTCCTGGGCATATCCCCAAAGAAATGACAGCAGGGCTCACAAATGCCTGTGCACTATGATCAGAGCAGCATTTTTCACAAGAGCAAAAAGGTAGAAACAACTCCAGTGTCCGCTGACAAATGAACAGGTGAAGAAAATGTGCTGTATGGATGCGATGAGGTATATTCAGCCTTGAAGGGAAGAAAACTCTGACCCCTGCTGTAGCAGAGATGGACCCTGAGAATATTCACATGCTGAGTGGGATAAGGACGAATGCTGTGTGACGCACTACGTGAAGTCGTCAGAGGACAGCAAGGCGGCTGCCAGGAGGATGGGAGGCAGTTCAGTGAGGGCAGTGTCAGTCTTGTAAGATGAGCAGAATGCTGGTGATTGGCAGTGATGACTGTGAAGCAGAGAATGTACTTAATGCCACTGAGCCGTAGACTTAAAATATTTAGGATGCTAAATTTTAAGTTTTGTGTATTTTCCCACAATTAAAAAAATTTTTTACAAGTTAAAAAAAATGAGTAGAGACAAACTGAGACATTGGACCTGGTGTTTTCCCTGTGGAAAGATGCAGAGAGGAAAAAAAAAAAAGATTTGCAGATGGAAGAAAAATGAGGGGGTGAAGTCACTTGCTTGAATTCATAAGCACGTTGCAGGGGGGTCAGTCAGCGAGTGGACGGAAGCTGGGAAACGGCGTGGGGACAGGTGCACGTGGCATTCTTCAGCGTCTCCTGCAGCCCACCACCCACCCCCACAGAATATTCTAAATAACTTGCAGTGATCCGCACACCAACTGTCCTCTAATGCTGAGGCTTTGCACGGCAACTTGTGGGAAATGATGAGATGGTGTGTGGGGGGTGGCAATTAATGTCTCAGGGAAAGTCTGCCCTTGGCATGAAATGGGATCCGCCTCATCGGCATAGGAAGTGTGCGTGCAGCAGGGTGGGTGGGCTTCAGATGCCTCAACCTTCCCACCCCACCCCCGGAGCATCCAGGGGCAGCTTTTGGTTTTGAAGTTGCCTCCCTCAGTGTGCTCTGGATTCTGGACGCAACAAAGCCAACTTCCATGTGCTAGGAAGGGTTTTGTGTATAGATTGACAGATCAAAAGCCATTTTATAGTTTATTTGTCCAAGGCTTTATTTTTAGATATTTTGAACTTTCTTGTTGGCTTCCTTATATATTAATACCCTTATTAATATATTACATTTTGTATTAATATAGTTATTAATATGCAACATATTACATATATGAAGACTTGACTTAATAACTCCTGTTGGGTCCCCTGTTGCCCAGTAACATAGTTTCCTTATATGATTTCCTGTAAACAGTGTATTCATAAGCTGATGGATCACAGGCCCTGCGTCACCTGTATACAGTGTATTCACAAGCTGACAGATCACAGGCTGTGTGTCACCTGTTATGTTGACAGCTCTGTTCATTTATCACCAGTCAGTCTGTCGTGAGGTGATGAAATTTCTGCTCTATTTGAACCCAGAGCTGGGTCCTCAGGAAACTGAAAATCTCCCAGTTTGGGAAGGATTGACCAACACAGTGGTCGGTCACCTGTGTCAATGCTGTGTGAACACAGAGGAAACAGTGACCCCCCTCCTACCTGGAGACCTGGGTGCACAGAAGGTGACTTTTCAGGGACCCTGAAGGAAGAAGAGGCTTTGCATAGATGGGGGAGATATGTGGGAGAGAGCAGCACTTTTCAGGGAAAGAGGAAAGCAAAGACCAACAACCCCACAGTCTTCATGTCCGGGAGCAGCCAGGGCCCAGGCAACCTGGTAGTGACATAGTCCTCTGAGGTGTCCTGGTGACCACCGGCCGGAGCACCTGCAGACTTTGCTCAGCTCCTCCCCCTTCTCCCTGCACAGGAGAAAGCCTCCCTCCTCTGCAGAGCCTGACCTAGCTTCTGTGAGCTCTCAGCCCACGAGGCTGGATTGGCCCCTTACTGGCCTGTCTTACTCACATGCCTCTGTTTCCTCATAGGGAGCAGTTCTGGTCCAGTCAGCATGGGCCGCCACAGCAAACCACCACAGGTTGTATGGCTTAACCAGGAGACCTTGGTCCCTCATAGTGCTGGGGACTGGACGTCCACCACCATGGTACCTGCAGGGTCACCTCTGCCTGGGCTCTCTTCCTGGCCTACAGGTGCTGCTGTCTCACTGTGTCCTCACCTGGTGGAGAGAGGAGCTCTGGTCTCTCCCTCCTGTAAGGACTCTAACCCTATCCCAGGGCCCCCACCCTCATGACCTCACCTAACCTTCCTACCCTCCCAGAGGCCTCATCTCCTATTCTCAGGCCCCTTCGTGATCCAGACTCTCAGTGGACACCAGGCATAGCACGGGCCTCGTGGTTTAAAGCTTCTTGCCACCAGATAGTAAAAGTGGAATCATTCTTGTAGCATGGCTCATCAATCTCTAACTGTGGCTTTTTCTTGCTTTTCCCATGGAAGGTCAAGTTTCCGTGAAATAACGGGAGTGCCATTATTGGCGGCCAGCTGCCTCTTTACTTGGTGCTCTTCTGTGAGGAATATGAATGAGGGATTCTCGTTGAGAAGCTGCTCGGGAGCGGGCACTTCTGCTGTAGCAAGAGTGCAGCGGCTGCCCTGGGAGATGGTCCGTGGCATCAGCTGCAGCTGCTCTTCAGAAAGGTGTGGATATCAGATGAGCAGGGCTGGGCCTTCCTCAGATCGGGGCCTGTGCCAGCCAGGGTGCAGGGTTCTCACCAGGGTGAGTAGCAGCTCCACAACCGAGTCCTTGAGGTTACAGTGGATTGGACGGACAGCCATTGGGACAGTGCAGCCTGAGCCCCCGTGTGAAGATGTGTCCACCTCTGCTAAAATCGCTGACCAGCAGACTTAGAGACCTGTTTGCTAACCTCCGCCTGGTGCTGGATGTGTGCACACTGAGATGGTTCAGGGCGGGGTGGAGGCACCTGAATACATCTTCTAAGACGAGGTTACCAAAGTGCTCCAAGGTGCTCTAATAGAGTTGGCTCTCAGGAGTGATTGACACCAACCGACCAGGCCCTGCTCCAGACTCATGGGGGGGTGTGCATTGGCCCACCTGGTGACAGGTCTATGGACGTAGCTCCAAGGGTCTGCTTTTGTGCGCCGTGATACGGATCTCTGTGTGGGTGGGGGACGGCTCATTTTGCTCATGTCTGGAGACAATCTCCATCATCATGACTTGGGGAGGGCAGCTGGCATCCAGCAGGTAGAGGCTGAAGATGCCAAGATGGCCTTACACAAGGAAATCTCCAGCCAGAACACCAGGAGTGATGGGTTGGGGATTACAAACCCTGATCCGGGCTGTTTGCCCACCAACAACCCCACAGCCACCAACAGCCTGCAAGACGGGAAAGCTAAATAAAGCCCAACATGATTCTAGGGTTACTCCATCAGGAGCCTCATCACACCTCAAAACAGGCTGGTTGCACCTGTTGTGAGAAAGATCGAGGGACAGGCAGCGGCAGTACCTGTAGACATCGTGGCAGTAAAAGTACTTTCCAGATTTTTACTGTGTGTAGCATCATCCTAGGGACTGTTCCTGAACTATACCACATAAGTCTCACCTCTGCCTTGTAAAAAAATGAAGATGAATTAGCCATTTTGCAAACAATTAAGGACAAAATAAATATAAAAATAGGAACAGCAAATATTGGCATGGGACATGTGACAGCCCAGAAGCTGCTCTTAGGGTTTTGCACCTCCTGATTTACAGCAGCCCCTCCAGGTAAGTTGTAGTGTTATTTCCACTCCACATGGGAGGAAGCAGAGACGTGCAAAAGTGAAGTGACCTGCCCATGACTGTACAGTCCATCACTGGAAAGGACTGGAGCATTTGCATTCTCCATTCTCCTCTCACTCACCTGCCAGGGTGGGGTGCACTAGAAGGTGTGGGGGCTCCTTTCAAGTCTCCTGAACACCCAGTGCCTGGCCAGGAGGTCATGCCCTGGTCATGCCCAGGTAGCACTGTCCCCAGAACTCTGGGCAACCAAGTATGCCACTGGGCTGGGACCCAGTCTGGCTGGGAGGATCTTGTTCCTGAGTGGGAATTGAAGGAAGGCTAAGTCCAACTGCGGTAAGATGCCTGAATGCTTGGGATTAGTGGGTCATTAGGGGTTGGGGACTCAAGAGGGACCTTCTAGGCTCACTGCTCCAAAAACCAGGCAGGTACCCCAGAAGATCGCTGGAGGGACATGATGGAAGTGGCAGAGATCGAGCCCCTGGTTGCAAGACAGTTTCTGCCAGTTACCTGGGCATGTGGTGGCTGGTGGTCCACCAGGGAGGGACTCTTGGCACATGTACTCAGAGTGAGAGCTGAGGGGAAAGGTAGAGACACTCAAGGTGGATTTGAGATGGGTCATTCGCAGAAAATACTTGGCAGGGTCACCCTTAAATTTGTATTTAATGTGAATTGAAGACACAGAATACTTACAATAAACTATCAGTCCTAACTCTAAAGCTCCTGTTGCCCTGTGCAAGAGCAGCCTTTCCTGCCTTCTCAGAGGTAACTGTTACTCTATTTTTTGGTTTGTTTACCATCCCTGGGTTTTCTTAATATTTTTCCCACTTATATATTGTTTAGTTTTAAATTACTTTTGTGCTTTCTGTAAGTGCACCAATACATTTTAGGTGGTTTTCTGCAACTTATACTTTTACATACAACAGAATCTCCAAGGAGGCATGGCCTCAGGCTGAGTTTGGAGGCGTGGCTACGGGTGTGGCTGTAGGCTGAATTTGGAGGTATGGCTGCAGGCTGAGTTTGGAGGTGTGGCTGCAGGTGTGGTTATAGGCTGAGTTTGGGGGTGTGGCACACATACATGCATGAACTCCTTTACCCTACCCGTTCGCACGCGTGCAATAGGATGTCTGCTACCGTGGTTACCACATGCACACCTGCACAAGTGCGAACAGCTCAGAGAAAGGAGCTGTGGCAGATAAAAGGTATTCCAGTCTTTCTTACTGCTCTGCGCCGAAATGCATGGTATCTGCATAGCCATGCCCATCACTAGGTCTTATTTTGGGGTAGGGCTTATATTTAACAAATGTGTAGAAATCCTGCTAGGGCTTATTTTTTGGGTAGGTCTTACTTTTGGGGAAACATGGTATTTACGTATAACTACCAAAACACGAATAGGACTTGTGTGTTGAAAACTGTGCAATGCTGGTAAAGGAAATTAAAAATACCCCATGCCACGACTGGGGGGCCTCACACTATGTAGATGTTTGGTCTCCCCAAATTGATGGATTGGATCAGCTCAATTTCTATCAAAATCCCAGTAAGATTTTGTGGGTATATGTAAGATGAATCTAAAATTCATATGGAAATACAAAGGAAGTAAAGGAGCCATTATAAAAAAGAAGTGAGAGAAATCAGTCTACCTGTTTTTAAGTCTCAAAATAATTATATATAGAAAAAATTCATAAATCATATCTGACAAAGGAATATTATCTAAGATATGTAAAGAACACTCAAAACTTAACAATTAATCAAATGATTCTATTAGGAAATAAGCAGAAACAGGAAGAGCCATTTCACCACGGAGGAGTATGGCAGACGGGCCCATGAAAAGATGGCCCATAATATCATTAATTATGAAAATGCAATTACAATCACAATGCGATACCACCATTCCTCTATTAGCTTGGCTAAAAAATGGTGACAACGCCAAATGGCAAGTGAGGATGCAAAGAAGTGATGGCTCATATGTTGGTGATGAGAAAGTGGGCTGTGCAGCCATTCTGGAGAGCAACCTGCCAGCGTCTTAGAAACCTACCGTTCTGGAGAGCAAGCTACCAGCGTCTTAGAAACCTATGCATGCAACAACCATCCAATCAAGAAGCTGTACTTCTAAATGTTTCTTCCAGAGAAAACTTAACTGCCATACAAAAGTCCATACACTGGCAGGCGCAGTGGCTCATGCCTGCAATCCCAACATTTTAGGAAGCCGTGGAAGAAGGATCACTTGAGGCCAAGGGTTTAAGAAAGACTATCCTGGGCAACATAGGGAGACCCTGTCTCACAAAGAAATGAAAATAAATTAAGAATAAGTGGAACGTGGTGGCACACACCTGTAGTGGCATCTCTGAGCTACTCATGAGGCTGAGGCAGGAGGATCGCTTGAGCCTGGGGTTCCAGCCTACAGTGAGCTGTGATGACGCCACTCCACTCCAGTCTGGGCGACGGAGCCAGACCCTGACTTTAAAGAGAAATTTGTGCAGGAATGTTTGCAGCTGCCTTATTCAGAGTAGCCCAACACTTGAAAGAGTCCAGAAGTAAGTCAAAGGATGAACTGGTCTATCCATACCACGGAATTGTATTTAGTAATAAAAAGAGAATCAGTATTGATGCCCACAACAAACTGGATTGAAGTCCAGGGAAAAAACCAACAAGTTTATACTGTGTTACTCCACTTATAGAGCCTTCCTGAGATGACTGAACTGCAGAGATGGAGAATAGATTATGTGTTTGCCGGGCCCGAGGAGGGCATGCCATGGATGGAAGTCCTCCTCTCGTCCAGCCTCCCCCGCATGTGCCCTGGTCCTGGTGCTGAAGTCGTCCTGCAGATTTGCAAGATGGCACCTTTGGGGAAGGCACCTGAGGTCTCCCTAGTTCCTTAGAACTGCCTGTCAATCTGCAGTACACTCAAGTAAAAAGTTTTAATGTTTCAAAGCATAAAATCCTTGCCAATGCTTTAGAATGTTAAGAGAATGTGTCTTCCCTGTTAGGTATCTTCCTTGGGGAGCATTTAACTGTGTTTATGTGTGAGGGATAAAGTTTACTCTGAGGGAAACGCAGAGTTTGGAAGTGGACACTGTGCAGGCAGCACCCCTGTGGGCCCCTGACACAGTCTTCTCCCCCAGAGCGACCTCCCTATGATTTCTAGAGATGTAGATTACTTTTGCCTGTTTTAGGATTTCCTAAAATATGGGATAACTAAATATAAATTTCTTGGGCTGGCTTCTTTCATTCAACATCATGTGTTTATATTAATCTGTCTCTATTTATGCCCTCCGAGGAGTATTCCATTGTCCAAGGAGTATTCCATTGTTCAGCATCTAACAGTTTGTTTTCCATGTTTCTGTTGATGGATATTTGGGGTGCCCTGTGGACTAAATTGTGTCTCTCCCCACTACAATTCATATGTGGAAGTTCCAACCCACTGGCACCTCAAAATGTAATCATAATTAGAGAGAATGTCTTGTTACAGGAGGTTTAGTTAAATTGAGGTTGTTAAGGTCATCCAGTCTGACTGGTGTCCAAACAAGAAGAGACGAGGACAGGGGGTGGGGGTGGGGAGGGACACACCACGTGCAGATGCAGCAGGAAGAGGGGAACCACGTGCAGACATAGTATGGAGGGGGAACCACGTGCAGACACAGTATGGAGGGGGAACCACGTGCAGACACAGTATGGAGGGGGAACCACATCCAGACACAGTATGGAGGGGGACCCACGTGCAGACACAGTACGGAGGGGGAACCACGTGCAGACTCAGGACGGAGGGGGAAACAAGTGCCGTCCGCGTGTGGGGGGGGGGCCCCCTG
>CAUYQV010040224.1:0-25443 GCA_963574575.1 Galagoides demidoff
CCGCCTCCCAAGTAGCTGGGACCACAGGTGCCTGCCACGACGCCTGGCCATTTTTTGGTTGCAGCCATCATTGTTGTTTGGTGGGCCTGGGCTGGGGATTTGAACCTGCCACCTTAGGTGTACGTGGCTGGCGCCTTAGCCAATTGAGCCACAGGCGCTGAGCCTAGACTTTCTTTGTTGGCCCTGAATTTGGAATGGAATATTGGACAGCCGACGTCATGCTACAGATGAAGCTGGGCCTCACCTGTGCCTATTAGCAAAATCCGTCTGCAACATCTTTAACTTTGAAAACACTTGTCATTTTAAAAACAATGGTTTTGCTGAGACCTTTGCTGAGATCCCAGTGGCCTGATGTCTCCTGGCCAGGCTAGCTGTGCCCATCCATTGGCCATGCCCAAGCATCACCTTGCTGGATCATGTGACAGGCTTATAAAATCTCCAGGCTGCAGCAGTTGGACTCTAACTGCGTAACTGGAAAAACACAAATGAAAACGCTGTTTACCTATTTCCAAAAGCCTGGCCATACCAGGAGTCTTACTATTTTGCTAATATTGTTCTACCTGAAGTGTTATTTCCTATGACATGTTTCATAATAAGTAGCCTCGTCTAAAAATAAAATGTTGAGTTTTCCAATGGGGACCAACAAATTGAGAGTTTCAAAAGGGATATTAGAAGTCAAATATCTACTTCTTGGTAGCGGATAATGTAGTAGCTTAGGGAGCAAGTGAAACGTGCTTGCTGACTGTACCCCACGATTGTGCAGACTTACCCACCAAGGTACAAGCCATACTGTGGAGTTTCCTAAAAGGAAAACTAGAATCACAGGCCACCCATTACCAAGAAAGAAAGTAGGTGAAACAGGATCCCCGCATTAAATTTTCCACATGTACGAATCAAATAAGTCCTTTCCTTCCCACGATAGGGAATAAAGATCAGGAATGACCTTTTTGAATTCCCATTACGTGGAAGGAAACATCAGGAATAAGGATCCCTGCCCTTTCCCAATAACTTTATTGGCCTAAAATTAAATAACTAATGCAATTATTTCTTTAAAATTGCAATAAAGCTAGAGATCAGGAAGCTAAAAGAACTTCTTATAAAGGACTTGATCTATTCTCTTGATTAGTGTTTCTCACTGGTGGGGGCGCTGTTTGCATTTTGAGAGAGACCACAGGACAATGTGCAAAGTGCCCTCACGGTGTGGACGATTTGGCGTGGCTGGCGGCTGAGCCCTAAATGCAGTAGAGCTCAGCACCTGGTCAGGATTACAAGAAATGCCTCTGCATTCTCTGAAAGGTTTTCTGACAGGTAGCGTCTTTCCCATTTGCTAAGAGGGAAGAGGGCAGAAAAATTGCATTCCAGAGAAAAGACCACGTGAAGCATTGACCGGCTGTGCAGTGGGGAGAAGCACGGCCTGAGTGGACCCAGAGGGCAGCTCCGCACCCAGAGGCCGGATGGAGAAGCGCTGGCAGGGGCGGCTCGCCACCCAAGAGTTACTAGTGTAAACCACTGCCGCGTTTTCAGAAGCGAAGGACATGTTGGGTTTTGGGGTTTAAAGTGAATCATGACATTGAATGATTCCTATTGGTAATCAGCTCATTTTCAGTCCATGTTCACTGTTTGCACTGACACCAGCCCCCACTGGTTTCCCTGCGTGTACAGATATGTATGGGGTTTTTGGCTTGTTTGTTCTTTTGGGAAAATTTATTTTTCTGAGGAGAATGAAGGCGTTTCGTATAACATGAAAACAAAGCATCCTTTCATTCCCCATGCTTCCACTCCTCATTGATTTCTACACCATGTTACTGCACAGAAGATGAAAATGTATCTAACCCTTCCACAGCACACAGATGGCACAGGAGCCTTCTCTGGAGTTGCTTAGTCTTTAAAACTGCAGGGAAGGAAGCTGCTGGGTCTGCAGATAATGGTGCTCAGTCAATTAGCAAGTACTGAAGTCAGAGAGACTTGCTTTAATTGTTTCCACACTTCCACCCTGAGGACAGGTCCTTTTTGTAAAATAACATAAGTGATGACAAAAAGGGAAAGGAGAAATCGTACAGGATAGAATGACTGCAAACGAAGTTTGAAGAAATAGACTGGATAGTGTACATTCCTTGGTTTAAACACTTTATGGAGATGACAGGAGATGGTGACTATCCAGGAAACAATGCACAGCCATGTACAATGTGAGTAGCAGAGTCCGAGTTAATGCCGCTTGGAGAGTAACGTTATTATGCTTAATGGTGGGACTATAATTTCAAAACATCCAGTATACTGAAGCAAGCTCAAGGTTAATTTTTTTCCCTCCATTTAACTAAATTCATTCTAATCATCTGTAATATTCCTCTCGGAATTTCAGAATTCATCCTTTTACTGAGTGATTAGCTAGAATGAAGAATTTCCCAAAGAGTATAAAGCCAATTTTCAAATAAATACCCGACAGCCTTCAGTGTTCATCATGTCAGTTTCTGGGAAACCAAACATGTACTCATGCGGTAAATTTGGGGTCTAAACTTGAGCGAAAGTATTTTAACCCCCAACACATGCTTCCTCCATAGTAATTATATAGTGCATAGAAACTTTACAGAACACGTGTTTTGGGATTCTTATTTTGAGGTGATTTTTATATTGCAAAGGAAATACCTAAGACGGCATCATACTGACTAGATGCCTAAAACCAGTGGCAAATGAGATCCGCAGAGAACATCAGCAATTATTGTTTATCTGAGGAAGGAACAACTCCACACATGGCCTTTCTCAGAGCGCTCTAACTATAATGCATTCACCAGTGTCTTCATCCCTGAATGTGTATTGAGAGGATACTATGTGGACGGGGATGTCATCAGAGAGGGAACAGGCAGCTGCATCGTGAAGGCACCATAGCCTCTAAGACTTTCCATTGTGTTTTTAACAAGCTGAAGCCACTAGAAAGTTTTAGGATAAACAAAGAGTTTGAAAAGAGTATTGAAACTATTACTTACAATCACCTTGAAAGATAAGAGGTCTATTGCAAAGGAATTCGTTCAAATACTTACAGATTTGCACTGAATATGTGCTGACAAACTATACTTTGTTACCCTTGAAACTTAGAAAATAAATTAATCGATACATCATTTCTTTTTAAATAAAAAGTAACAAACATCATAGCCTTGACCTCGGGCATAATTTTTAAATAAGACTGGATTATTTTCTTCAGTTCTTCCCACAAGATTTAATTAGAACTACCAATCTGAACTCTTTCTATATGTCAATAACGATTCTAAGAAGAAATCTGTCTACAGAGAGACAAAGTTTTTTTTAAAAAGTATATCAATATTAAGTAGTAAAATGGCTTTCAAAGAGACATACACAGCATTGTGTACTTAATAGACTAACTATCCAGAGATAAGTACGTGAATAAGAAACATTTTATTTGTCCCTGTAAAGAATAGCATGTGTCTGTGTGCAGGGATATGTGACTGAGAAATGGAAGGAAAAGATAAAATTAATGGAGGTGATAAAGGAAAGGGGACAGACACAGCAATGGGTGTAAGACACAGAGGCCCAGTGTACAAGGTACTGAAAGATTTTACTTATGGAAAGAGAGTTTGAGGTGCTGGGCGGCAGGAAATTTAAGTAGACTTGCAAATTGAATGTGAAAAGATCTGTACACTAATGAATTTGGAACTTATCCTTAAAGATTCAATGAGCCATATAATATGGGAAACAAAGAAGTGACATGACTCTATTTGCATCGTAGGAAGACTGTTCTGGCACCATTGTATCTTGAGGGGGGAAGCCTCGAAGGTGGACAACCAGTCAGGAGGATATTCAGCCAATAAGAAATGATAGACTTTAAGGCTGTCTGGTATAAGGGATGGCAAGTAATGGACACTGATGAGGAACTATCAAGGATGCAAAACTGATGCGAGATGGGCCTGAATGCTCAGAGGTGAGAAGGGCAGGTGACGTCAACACGGGGCGTTCCAGCTTCTTTAGCTAGGTGTGTAGTGATGTCATTAAATACGACAGGAAACAAAAGAGAAAGGAAATGTTTTTGGCTGGAAGGTCGGTAAAATTAAGGATTTGATTGTAGACACATTAAAAGTGTTGTGACACAGTCAGATAGTCCACGAGGTATTCCATCTCAGGAGAAAGGTTTGAACCGAAAATATGGACACAAGTTTGACAGTGAGGGCATGTGTGCCACGGAGACGATGAGACAACTTACTGAAAATGTGTCTGGCAAAAAAGAGAAGAAAATTAAAGCTGGAAACCTGGGATTACCAATATTAAAAGGGTATGTCAAGGAAAAGAAATCATGAAGAGAAGCCAAAAGAAGAAGAAGGAGGAGGAGGAGGGAAAAAAAAAAAGAAAAAAAACACAAGGGGAAAATCAGCAGAATATGTTGCTTTACAAAGCAAATAATGGGTCAGCAGCACAGCTACCTGCTACGGGCAGGGCTGGTTAGATAGAAACAATTTTCCTAAGTCAGAATCTTGTATTAACTAAACTAAAATCTATACTTCTGATGGCCAAGTATCTTATTTTAAAAGTTTTTTTTTTTTTTTAAATCCTACAGAATGCCTAGTATGTGTATGATCCCCACTCCTGGGCCTCAGACTGATTGATACCAGTCTATGGCCTATAAGGATCCAGGCCACACAGCAGAAGGGGAGCGAGAGGCCAGCAAGAGAAACTTCATCTGCATTTGCAGCAGCTCCCCATCCATCCCATCAACCCCTGAGCTCCACCTCCCATCAGATCAGCAGTGGGATTGATTAGATTCTCATAGGAGCACGAACTCTAACGTGACCTGTGCACACCAGGGATCTAGCTTGTGTGCTCCTTATGAGAACCTAATTTCTGTTGATATGAGGTGGGGATGTAATGATTGAATCACCCCCAAACTACCACCACCTCCCCAGTCCCTGGAAAAATTGTCTTCAAAGAAATCAGTCCCTGGTGCCAAAAAGGTTGGCAACCACGGGTGTGTGTATTTAAATGTACAACCTGATGATAAGTGTAACAGACTGTGCATCTTGTTAAGGCAAATGATTTAGACACTTTAATGATATATATTTTATATATGGCATAAATACATTAAAATTTTTGTAATATTTAAATCTGAAAATGTATGTGTCTATTTTGTGTCAGGGCAGGCTAATTACATTCACCTCAATAGTCACAAAGAGCTGTTCCTACTAGTCCTGATTCTTCTCATTCGCATATGGAGTGTGGCTTCATCTATTTACTCCTTATGTCCAGATACACACGGATGTTTTATTTTGTGGGACAAATACGGTCATTTTAGAAATGAAATATATTCTACTTCCTTATTAACTGGACATTAACTAGGAATTGCCAGTGTAGTCTGATTTCCCTGCAAATAACCAGGAAGTTATGACTCATCAAATTCACCTATAATAAATTAAGAATATCAAATAGAGTCCTGACTAATAACTCTAGCAACAACTTTACTAGCATTCTCAAAATGAGTACTTTCATTACTGCTTAGATATTATTGAAACTTCCATGGCTTATTCCTGCAGATAAGTTACAGTCATATTGAAAGTGATAAGAAAGTGATGGTTTAACTTTTAGACTTATGTTGTTCTCAATATTGCTGCTTTTCGTTTAGGTAAAGGTGAAACAAGACAAATTTATGATTGGATTGTGGTCAGGGTTTGTTATCTCATAGTCTCAAAGGCACCTTATGAGGGAAAAGCAGGCCGGGTTTAACATAACAGTGTCTGTGGATCGCATGTGC
This sequence comes from Galagoides demidoff, assembly GCA_963574575.1. Lineage (NCBI taxonomy): Eukaryota > Metazoa > Chordata > Mammalia > Primates > Galagidae > Galagoides > Galagoides demidoff. The sequence goes on from CAUYQV010040224.1 coordinate 5,750, forward strand.
CCGGGAAGTCACAGCTGACAAAGGAGCTATCATTTAGCTGTAGGCGACGTTCTTGTTTTCTCATGCTATGTTTTGTAAATGGTGTATGTGGAATACAGTCACTAATGGTGACAATGGAGCAGAGGACTATTTCTTTCTTTTTTTTTTTTTTGCAGAGACAGAGTCTCACTTTGATGCCCTTGGTAGAGTACCGTGGTGTCACAAAGCTCACAGCAATCTCCAGCTCTTGGGCTTAGGCAATTCTCTTGCCTCAGCCTCCCAAGCAGCTGGGACTACAGGCACCTGCCACAACGCCCAGCTAATTTTTTGTTGCAGTTTGGCCAGGGCCAGGGCTGAACCCACCACCCTCGGAATATGGAGCCGGCCCCCTACTCATTGAGCTATAGGCACCGTCCAAATAGGAAGATTTCTTTGGGGTATAATTTATGTTCATATAGATTATCAAGTATTAGACATATAGTTTTGTCCCCTTCTATCTTCTGTAGCATGCTCGGTTTTTCCTGATGGCAATTCATATTTTAATTAAATAATGCCTTTCTTCCTGCTGTTCTACCACGAGAAAAGTTTGACTGTGTAATTGCAAGGTTTCATTTTATTTTCCTTGTTTAGATTACCACTTTATTTTAATTGTATATCTTACAGGAAGAATTATAGGAATGAGTCTGAGATGGGTATAATTATAACAGCATTTAGATTAAATAGTGGAGAGCATATTTTCCAAGTTCAAAAGCACACTTAGTTCTAGGTTGGAGATGCAGAGCATTAAAATGAAGTGGGCGCTGTGCTATTCTTCCATTTGTTGTTAAAGTTAGGCTTAAAAATTTTAAAGGACCAAATAAGCTGTATTGCTGAAAGAAAATTTTTTAAAACATAAATGTAAAATGGTTTTTTAAAACTGTATGGACAGAATTCAGAACGTAGGCAGACTCTAAGACATGCATGTCCAATTTTGCCTGATGGTCCTCAGAAGCTTGTCTGGTATTATCCAAAAAAGAGGTCCTTAGCTCCTTGGTATAGAATAAAGAAGAGAATGCTTCTCTATTTTACTCATTCTGCTGCTAAGTCTAATTGGTAAGCAATGGGGCCAAGATCTTCTTTTCAGTTCACAAGATGGGTGAGGATTTGTCTACTGGGAATTCTAAATCAGGCCAGAAGGAGTCTTGCCTACCAAGGTGCCCCTTTCCTACACTAGGGTTGACGATTAAGAAGTTCACATAGTGCTATGTAACTATGTGCTTCATTAGAAAAGAGCATTTTTCAATATTCCTTCCTCCAGAGCATTTCAAAGTTTGATATTTAAGAATCTAGCTTTTGGGTGTCACCTGTGACTCAAAGGAGTAGGGCCCTGGCCCCATATGCCAGAGGTGGTGGGTTCAAACCCAGCCCCAGCCAAAAACTGCAAAAAAAGAAAAAAAAATTAACTCTGTCTTCATGTTTTGAGCACATTATGAAGAATAAAAAGTCCATGTGCTACAAAAAAAAAAAAAAAAGAATCTAGCTTTTCGGAGTGCAATGGCTAAGCTTCACCCTGGGAAAATCACGTTTGTGATCATGATATCTCCCCTGCCAAGAAGAACGCAGTTAAGTAAAGCAAGCAGACAGCCCTCAGAATGGGAGAAGATATTTGCTGGTTATTTCTCTGACAAAGGTTTAATAACCAGAATCCACAGAGAACTCAAATGTATTAGCAAGAAAAGAACAAGTGATCCCATCTCAGGGTGGGCAAGGGACTTGAAGAGAAACTTCTCTGAAGAAGACAGATGCATGGCCTACAGACATATGAAGAAATACTCATCATCCTTAGTCATCAGAAAAAGGCAAATCAAAACCACTTTGAGATACCATCTAATACCAGTAAGATTAGCCCACATCACAAAATCCCAAAACTAGAGATGTTGGCGTGGATGTGGAGAAAAGGGAACACTTCTGCACTGCTGGTGGGATGCAACTAATATGTTCCTTTTGGAAAGAAGTTTGGAGATCCCTTTGGATCTGAAAATATTTGATCCTTCAATTCCTCTATCAGGTATATACCCAGAAGACCAAAAATTGCTTTATAACAAAGATATTGGCACCAGAATGTTTATTGCAGCCCAATTCATAATTGCTAAGTCATGGAAGAAGCCCAAGTGCCCATCAACCCATGAATGGATCAATAAATTGTGGTATGTGTACACCATGGAATATTATGCAGCCTTTAAAAAAGATGGAGACTTTACCTCTTTCATGTCTACATGGATGGAGCTAGAACATATTCTTCTTAGCAAAGTATCTCAAGAATGGAAGAAAAAATATCCAATGTACTCAGCCCTACCTTGAAACCAATTTATAGCTTTCAAATGAAAGCTATAGTCCAACTATAGCCCAAGAAGAAGGGGAAAGAGGAGAGGGAGGGGAGGATAGAGGATGAGTGCAGGGAGGGTAATTGGTGGGAACACACCTACAGTGCATTTTACAAGGGTGCATGTTAAATTTACTAAGTGTAGAGTATAAATGTCTTAACACAATAACTAAGAAAATGTGGTGAAGGCTATGTTAACCAGTTTGATGAAAATATTTCAAATGGTATATAAAACCAGCACATTGTACACTATGATTGCATTAATGTACACAGCTATGATTTAATGAAAGGAAGGAAGGAAGGAAGAAAGGAAGGAAGGAAGGAAGGAAGGAAGGAAGGAAGGAAGGAAGGAAGGAAGGAAGGAAGGAAGTCAGCAGAGTGCAGTTCGCTCATCTCCTTCCCAGGGAGCAGATCACTACTAAGGGCTGTGGTGAGGGCCCTATAAAGATGGTTGCTGCACTGGTCTTGTGGTGGTAAAAAACCCATGAAACTAGCCTTCAGGACACTGTCCTTTTTCTAAGGATCTGGTTTCATTGAAAACAATTTTCTGTTTTCATGTTATTCCCCTTTTTTGGGCTCTGAGCCCATCAATACTACAAGTTCATGAAGATTTTAATATTAAAAGGAATTCTGTTTATGGGCTATACCAAGAAAATTAACCACTTGGACCCAACTACTTGATTGGGCTGATTGGGCTGATTTTTTAGCATTTGGGTAAAAAGCAGGTAAAATCACATGCTTTATCTGCTTTTGTTCTGTTGAGAAGTAAAGAAACTTGATAAGGTTATATTTTTAGAAATGTTTAATACCAAACATGCACTCTAAATGATGTGTTTGGGGATTTCCAAGTTGTGATTGAAGCACCCCAAAATTAGATAACTCACCCAAGGCCACCAGGTATTGCCTTGGAGTTTTGGATTGAGATTTCTCTGCTCATTAATGTTGCATACAAGCTCAAACACCTCTCTCTCTCTCTCATTCTATTATTGTACACAATAGGGATATAATTTGTTACCTACTATAAGCTGAGCAAGAAGTGCTAACTGTATGTTTTCAAATGTTAAAGTTCTGAAAAACATGAAACCCATACAATGTTCATGCTGCCTTTTTTTTTTTTTAAGACTAAAGGGTAATTTTAATATAGACGACAGCACCCATGAAAGATACCAGATAAACGAGGCAGTGCCCCATTTCTTCCATTTATACACAGAATTTCTACTCAGTTGCTGCTAGTGTGTAATTTCCTGGGAGAGTCAGGGCACTAGAAACATTTTGGGACTCTGTTTGGAAGATGATGTGTGTTTAAATAAAAGTGCTACTTTGGGGGGCAATTGGAATTAAGAACTTAATTCCTTGTTAGTGATATTTCTAACCAGGTCTTCCTGGTGTGCAGAGTAACGACTATTCCAACAATACCCTCATGTAGGACAAGGCCGCTTGTTACATAACATCTTCCTTTGCCAGCACAGCCTCACCCCTCTCATTTCAAATCCCTAGGCTGGCACTGGGTATATCTGTCTGTGTGATTTGGCTGTATGTGCCTCCTATATTTCAATAAAGTTGGTCTAGTATTAAACATGGGTTTAGATCAGTGATTTATTGATAATTCTTCCAGTAGTCTATATAAAACTCACCTGTAATACTATTTTGGGCTCTTTCTTGAGTGGATCCCATAAGAAAACATTTGTTAGGTACTCTCTGGCAACTTCTGCCAGGCTTGGGCTGCCCATCCTTGGCTGTGATATTGCTGTTATAGGCCAAAATAGCATGGATTGGAAAAGGTGTAAATCTGACAGCCAGAAGTCAAGAGAAGAAGGGAAGTGAACATCCATAATAGGTTTGTTTTGAGGGAAGACAGGAATAGTCATAACGAGTCCCCAAAAGGACGTTTACTTAGAAGCAGATTTGAAACCTGGCATGGGAGGAGAGTTCTTGAGTTAAATATAACTTCATTACACTACTCAAATGTGGATTTATGAGTCAGATCTGAGAGTTAAATGAAAAGCTTTTCATAAAACAGTTATTAGAATATAGAATCATCAGTTTTTCTCTATGCATTCCACTGAATTATTTAGTTCACATGCTGTGGTTTAGCAGCCTTCTTGTACAGAAATACGGATAAACACCCATCTATGTACATTAAAAGGGCCTTATGATGCTTCATCATAGAAATGTGCTAGTTTTGTTAGTATCTAAAACATTTCTTTTCAATGTTGTGATTAGATGGCGAGCTTCCACCTAAGCTAAAATTGTATCTATGAGGTCAAACATATTTTAAAAGATACGATACCATTCACATAATGTGAGAAGTTTTGTTTTAGGGCAGAGGACAAGAAATAAGGGGGAATTTTTTTTTTTTTTTTTTTGTAGAAGGGAACAAGCAATGAAGAAATTGATGGTAACTTTTTTTCTTTGTGGTTGTCACCATGAACATTGATCATCCCAAGTCCTGAGCATTCTAGAATGAGGAGAAATGTTGACACTGCCCCATAAATGGGAACCTTGCAGAGAAGAGAGTTGGATTAGGAATTGTGTACACCAACCAGCTTTTTGGTAAGCAGCCAATAGCCTTCTTGTTGGATATGCCCATGTCTTTCCCAAGCCATTTGGCTCACCTCCTGACGTAATTGCATCTGAAAGAGAAATATTTAAATGGGCTAGAGTGATGCTAATAAATGGATTTCAATTACCAAGTGCATACTGGATTACTTTAAGTGGCATAAATCGGCCTTAAGGCAAGCTCACGGATCAGACCCAGCATAGCTTTCCAATGCAATATGCATCTACCCTCTCTGAAAGTAACACTATGTGCTCTTAGGTAATGTAAAACAAAGGTTAGGAGTCACGATGTAATTTGAACAGATATCTATTGGGAAACACAAATTATAATTTTAAATGTGGAATAAGGCCAAAATGGTTGAGTATGCAGACATAATGGTCAAGGGGATTTTGGTAAGTTTGAAATGATATAAATAATTTTAAAAATTCATGGAAATATATATTGAGAAATATTTGAAGGCACCAATAAAAAGTAATTGCAACGTTTTAGAGCAAAACGTAATATCGTGCATATCCAGCCAATAAAAAAAAATCAGTAACTGCATTTAAACACTTAGGCAAAATAGAATGGAGCTTAGCACTAAATGCAGAGATACATGTTTTACTGTCTTGCTTTCACATCATTGGCTGTGTGCAAGCACAGCCTACTTACTTAATTGCTAAGGGATTTAGTTGAATCCATTTCCAATCACAGAAAGAGCTGGAGCTGTGTAGGCCGAGCTAGGCAGCTCTCTTTCCTATGACTCACTGTTCCCCTTTACTCTGCATCTTGCCTCTTTGTTTTGGTCTCACGTGAATATTGTCCTATGCCACCTCCTACACTCCACTGTCTTCCTTCTCCTCCTCCTTTTGCCTCACCCTTGCTCTGTCCTAAGGCTGGCTTCCTCTATGAAAACACCACATTTATTTTGTCCACCTGTCAAGGCTGACCAGACTGGAATGGCATTTCTAAACTCTTCTTGATTTCCTCTTTCAGAACACCTATGTTTTACCTACTAAGCTCCTTTGCTACCTGGTCAAGTCAGTCAGATAACACATATACATTTTATATGTAATATTTTTAGAAAAGATTGTGAGACAAGACCACTGTAAAACAGCTTATACTTGGAAATAATAATAAGTACAATCATATGATAATAGTGCAAAAGTAGGCACATGTATCAATGTTAAAAAAAGGCTAGAAAGGGAATGTAGTGCATCTTAAATGTAATACAGCTAACATTTATAGATAACTTATTATATTCCCAATGAATAACATACTTCTTTCAACTTCCAATGACCTGATGAGAACATTATTAAACATGAAGGAGCTGAAAGCCGAAGGACTTTCCTGAGCTAGCTCCATCAGCTAGAGCTGGAGCTGGTATTCAATACAGGCCTTGGGCTCCAGAGCCCTATCTTAAACGTTACACCCAATTGCCTCTGAAAAGTGAAGTTTAGGTCATGGGAGTGACTGACATGCTAGCTCCTGATCCCTGGCAGAGACAAACAAATGAATAAATGAGGGAATGAATGAATGCTTTTTGGCAAAAAGAAATGAAGTTTAATAAAGCAGTTGAGAAAGCAGTTATTAACTAATAAGTGTTGGGGGTATAGTTAGCCTTTACGGTACTTTATACCATAAACCAAAATGAACCAGGAAAAGTGTTACATATTTTTAAACCATGAAAAGACTATAATACAGAATTTATTCCTACTCTGTAGGGAACAATCACTTTCTAATTAGTGAACAATAGAAGATGTTACAGAGACAAAGTCACACATTTGTCTATAATTTATTACATTATAGTACTGACTTTTAAACTTCATTACTATTAAATGCAATAAAACAAAACTTTTAGAAAATATTTGTGATAAATATGATTAATAGAATTCATACTTATATAAAAAGCCTTAATATTCATAAAAATACAAAGGTTTAAACAGCTAAAGTGGCAAAGATTATTCACACAGAAGGAAATATAAATAATAGTAAATAAATTTGTACTTGCCTGGGTCATATTCTGAGTGTTAAAATTATTTATTTAATTTTATTATAAAGTATTATAAGATTATTTTATAATAAAAATAGAATATATTTATATTCTATTCTATTTTATATTTATATTTAGAATATAAATATTCTACAAAGACCAATTAGACTGAAGAAGCGATCTGAAAGCATTTTAGAAGAGGAATGAGTAGTAAGGTTGCTGGGGAATGGGGAGCTGAGGACCTTGGGAAGTAGCAGGTTATGATGGTAAAATGTCCAGGTAGCCATGTCTTCCTCGTGGAACACCCAACCTGGAGGTTAGAAGAAGGTTCAGAAAGTAGGATGGCCATGATAATGGCTATCAAACTTTAAAGTGCATTAAAATCACCTGAGCTTGTTAACACATAGATTGCCAGTCCCTGCTCCCGTAGTGTTTTATTCCATAGGTCTGAAGTGGAGCCCACTGCCTACATTTCAAAGAGGCCATTTCAATGTGATGCCATTTCTACCAGTCTGAGGCCCACATTTTGAGAATCTTCTCATTCTAGAATCCCTGGCTTATTGAATCATCTTCAGACATAATGAGGGAAGGTAAAAAGTACTGTGAAATTATCAGTGGTGCAAAGAAGGAATGGAGAGAGAGACTGAGATTTGGAGAAGGAGAGAGGAAGGATTTGAGAGACACAGACATATATATATATATACCAATTAAGTTCATGAGCTTGCCATTATGTGCTTATGTTGCCAGCACTGTACAATGTGGTGAGGTTCATAACCTTGGTATATCAGTGTCTCACAGCTATGTTCATGTCAATGAGTAGTGTTCCTTATTGCGTGTTTTTGCGTGCCATCATGAGAATGTTGGAGCTTGCACTAGAGCAACAAACAAATATTAAATTAAACTTGGCAAGAGTAGAAGTGAATTCAGGGGCAGATTAGTTCAAATTTATGGGGATAAATGCCAGGAAGAAAATGGAAGTCTACAAACAGATTAAACATTTTTCTTGGGAGAGAAAAAGTGTTATTGCTAAAGAGAGGTCAAGGGGGCCAATAATGAATAGAAGTGATGAAAAAATTGCACAAATTTATCAAATTGTGTATCAAAATCATTGGTTGACTATAAGAAGCACAGCAGACCAAGTGAACAGAGAAGAAAAACAGTTGGGAATATCTTAAGTAAAAATCTTGTCATGAGAGAGGTGTGCCTTTTGCATCATGACAATGTTGCAAGGGGTGGGTTATTGGTCCCCAGTGTTGCAGGGGAAAGTCAGGAGACAGAAAGATACCCCAGGTCACAGAGGAATGGCTGTAAGAGAGTTTTTAGCCAGTAAACAAATAACTGAATTGGAACACCCTACCTGCTCCCTGATCTGACCCCTATGATTTTTTTTCTTTACCAAAAGATAAAGGAAATACTGAAAGGAAGATGTTTTGATGACATTCAGGCTATCAAGGATAATATAAGGACAGCTATGATGCACATTCCAGAAACAGAGTTCCAAGATTTCTTTGAAGCATGAACTAGGAGCTGGCATCAATGCACAGGTTCCCAAGGGGAGTACCTTGAAGATGACTGTAGTGATAGTCAGCAGTGAGGTATATAGCTCTTTTTCTAGGATGAGTTTGCAAATTGAATTGTCCAACCCCGTAGTAGGTTGATAATTACGAGTCTGTTGGACAAATAAACTGGCACTAGTAGGCATGGCAGGGAAGAGGCTATTTCAGAGGGTTTCAGGTCCCCTTGGTTTATATACACAGCAGCCTCTTAAACCTGATGGGAAATTCAAATGCCTTAAAATTCACACTCTCTTATATTTTCAGGTAAATTCTTTTAAGGTTCACCAAAATTTCTTTGTTGTACTAGAGGTCTTAGTATAGTTTGTCCCATTTAATCAATGAAGACAGTAACATTCAGTATTTACCATTTAGTAAATATTTATTACTTGTGGTGTGCTGTGCACTAGGCATGCTGCAGTGAGCAAGTTTGACAGAGTCTTTATGATTACAAAGCTGACCTTTTAGTAGAGAGGATGCTGGCAAGAGATTGATCAATGAGGAAAAAATGAGATAATTACAGCTGGTGAAGACTGCTCTAAAAAAACACACCAAATTTCTCTTGAAGACAGTGCCAAGAGGGGACACTTGTTTGTGTTAAGAAAGTCAGGAAGGTTTCTCTGAGGAGATGATATTTGAGCTGAGGTCTGAATAACAGGGAGAAACAAGCCAGGTGAAGACTTAAGCCAAAGCCTCCCAGCAGCAAGAAGGCCAGTGTGACTGATGTGTACTCAGAGAAGGGGACAGGGAAAGTGAGGGGACAGAAAGATACACAGAACCAAATCACATGGGGCTTTGGAGCCCATGGTAACATGTTTGGGATTTCATCTTAATGTGATAAAAATCCACTGGAGAATTTTAAACAGTAAGTGCCAGGTCTATTTTACATTTTAAAATAATCACCGGAGTGAAAGATGTTAAGGATGGCTGGTTGCCCATATGTGTTCCCTCTCTTATTCCAGAGACGTAGCTGAAATAATGGTAAAGGAATTTGAAAAAGGCATAAACCTTAAGAACAATGAGAAAAGGTGAAGAGACAGCAGGAGCTGTCTCTTGCCATGTATTTTTGGAATAGAAACAGGTGGACAGAGGGATGGTAGGTGAATTCAGATAGAAGCAGGGAGTTAGAACAAACCATGTGTATAGAGGACACCAAAGAGGAGTGAGCCAGTCTCGGTGTCCAGGACTTGGAGGCCCAAGATTCCATGCAGAGTGGGGTGGGGCCAGGGTCTGAAAACAGAGAGACTAGATGAACGTTTGTTTATGAAGCTGTTAGTCTCCTCCAAGGCAAGCAAAGGAGCATGTAGTCTATGGAGAATTTGGCCTTGAGAGGCTAAGAAATCAGAGAACATGGCAATGTGAAGGAGTGGCATGTGAGGCTTGAGGATGAAGATAGAAGGTTAACTTGAAGCCTGCACACTTGTACACTGAGGTGGGGAATTCCCAGCCTCTTTTACCTGCCTGGTGCATGCATACTCCACAGACCTACACTTAAGAAAAAGTCTTCTTAAAAGGAATAGAGAAATCCCGGAGAACATACTGGTACATAATTCTCTGACTGTTTAGCCCACAGTGAAGTCCACCATGTGGCTGGACCTCATTATGGACTAGATCTCTAAACACTGTTCACTGTAAACAAGTAGATAAGAATCATTCGATATTTCAGAAAAAAAACCCTCCAATATAAAAAAAAAGAGCTCAAAGCAAACAGAAAAAAAGAATCCTAGAAGAAATATGGATAAACCAAAGAACAGCATGGAATTTTAAAGAAATCTTTAATATCATTAGACAGATACTGCATATTTAATACAAGATCGGGAAACTGTAAGAGGAGAACCAAAAAAAAAAAAAAGAAAGTTATTAATGAAATAAAAATGTAAGCAAAGTGATGGAAATAGAGTTGAAGGAATTTTCCAAAAATTTGGACAAAACCAAATGGTCTAAAAAAGAAGGAAAAAGACAGGACTTTCAGGGTATTACAGAGTAATTCAGAGTATTACAGAAAGCTACGAAAAGACATAAGTAGGTGTGAAAAAAATAGTACAAGAACATTTTCTCCAGTTAGAGGACATGAATCTTTAGACTGAGAAGTTTTACAGAACTCCCAGGAGGATGAATAGATGAGACCTGTGGTGAAGACACCTCATCATGATACGTAAGAGAATCATGGTACAGAGGCCATGAGAAACTGGCAATTAGAAAAAGGTTACAAAGGAAGAAGATTGAACATCCCACTGAAGTCTTCACTACTCAACAATGTCAGTGACGAAAGGTAATGAGGAATTCTGACAAAGCACCAAAGAAAGTTATTTTTGGCCTAGAACTCCATGTCCAACCAAATTATCATCAAGTTTGAGGGTAAATTCAAATTATTTTTGACAATTGAGTCATCCATGATCTCAAAATATTATATCCAAGAACAGAACACAAAAGCTTGTGAAACTACTTGTTTCTAGAGTGAAAATATGATAACATAAGTGGATAAAATAATGAGCCAGTGATAAGGTATTTGTAAGAAAATATTAGTGTTATTATTAAAGAAATGGGAGAGAGTGGGTGATGGCCGTATAAGAGAGCTAATTCTTCACCAGCCATAAAGGAAGTCAATAGGTAATATCCCAAATTCATAAGGCATGAAATAATATTTTATTCATATTATTTAGCAATGCGGCAGTAAACACCAGAAGAAATGAAGAAAAAAGGACAGGGAACTATTATTCTTCACTGAAGTTTTTCAATGCTTCATATATCATTTGTTCATATGTTGCCTATGACATATATCACACATTACGGTTTTCTAGTATTTCATCTATTTTGAAATTCTGTGGGCATATTACTTTGACTACAAAGAGCAAAATTTAAAGCCAAACTTTCTGGGGGCAAGTACACACAGAGAGACAAGATTAAAAATAGGTGGCTATTTTAGCGGTCCAAATGACAGATGACAAGGGGTCAGATCAAAGTGATGGTGGTAGAAACAAAAAGAAGTGGGCAGATTCCAAGTGTGTAACATAATCACTAAGGAATTGATTGGCTGTGGTATACGAGGAGAAGAGAATCATGGTGATTCTCTTCATTTACCTACTATGAAGGTAAATGAGAGGTTTGTAAGTATTAAGTTTGATATTCCCATTCAAGAGGAGTGCCAAGGAGGCAGTGTGATGGTGCAATGGGTTGGATTGTGTCTACCTTACCCCCCAAATCTTGAGGCCCTAACCCCCGCAATTGTGGACATGACTCTATTTGGAAATAGGGTCTTTCAGTTGATCAAGTTGAGATGAGGTTATTAGGGTGGACCCTAATGAAATATAAATGTGACACAGACACCAATAGAGGGGGAAAGAATGTGACAGGGCAGGGAGAACACCACCTACATGCCCGAAGCTGGCTGAGATGGCAGAGGGGAAGGGAATGGATTTGCCCTCACAGCTCTCAGACGGGACAGACCTCGTGACACCTTGACTGCAGACTTCTCCAGAACTGTAAGACAGTAAGTTAAATTTCTGTTGTTTAAGCCGCCTCATTTGTGATACTTTCTTATGGCAGCCCAGGACATATAATACAGATAGATGTGTGTCTGGGGATTGAGGAAGAGGAAATGGTAGAGATACACATTTTGGAATCACGTATGTAAGTGGCGTTTAGAGCCACGTGACTGGAGCGGATCACCTCCCTAGTGAGTAAAGATGGAGAGGAGGATAGAATTCAGGAACCAGAGTTTAGAGTAGAATACTCTCATCTTTAGAGAATGGGGAGAGATAAGAGGTGCCACCAAAGGAGAAGGAGGGAATAAATGACCAGGAGGGTAGAAAGAAGCCAGGAGCGTGTGGTGTTGTGAAGGACAGCAAGATGAAGCTTTTTTTTTTTTTGGATAGAGAGTCTCATTTTGGCATCTTTGGTAGAGTGCTGTTGTCTGGGCTCAAGTGATCCTCTTGCCTCAGCCTCCCAGTAGCGGGGACTATAGGTGCCCACTACAACGCCTGGCTAGTTTTTTGGAGATGGGGGTCTCGCTTTCACTCAGGGTAGTCTTGAACTCCTGAGTTCAAGCAATGGACCTGCCTCAGCCTACCAGAGTGCTAGGATTTAGGATTAAATCCTTTGCTTTCTTTTTAAAGCAAAGAAAGAAGAGGTGCACAGCTCTAAAGCCATCAGGGACATGAACACCAAGAGAGGTGACTGCTTTGGACACCTAAGACTAATCACTGACTAGAGAGTGCCACCTTCCTCTGAGTGAAGAAGGCTAAGGAAGTGATGGCCATAACCACAGAAAGCTGTGAGGAGGTTTTCTATGAAGGAGATAAGAAAATGAAGTACGGGGAAGAGGGAGACCCACATCCAAGGAGTGGGTGTGACAGATGGGGGCGATGGTGTTGAACAGATTCTCCTCGTGGGTATCAGGTGACAAGAGTCCTAAGTGAGCTACAATCCACAGTAAAAGGAGGTTAGTCATGAAACCAAGGAGAAAAGGTGGGTGCACGATCTGATGGCATGATGTCAGAGGAGTCAGGGTTTTGAGAGGAGAAGGAACAGAAAAAACCAGTGGTGGTTCGGCGCCTGTGGTGGTGGTTCGGTGCCTGTGGCTCAATCGGCTAAGGCGCCAGCCACATACACCTAAGGTGGCGGTTCGAATCCCCAGCCCGGGCCCACCAAACAACAATGATGGCTGCAACTAAAAAATGGCCGGGTGTTGTGGCAAGTGCCTGTGGTCCCAGCTATTTGGGAGGCGGAGGCAGGAGACTCGCTTGAGCCCAGGAGTTGGAGGTTGCTGTGAGCTGTGATGCCGCAGCACTCTACCCAGGGGGATAGCTTGAGGCTCCGTCTCAAAAAAAAAAAAAAAAAAAAAAAAAAACCCAGTAGTGTGTGTGGCACAGCCCCGGGCTGTTGGTTCCTGAGATGTACAAGGACGAACCAGCCTGCCTGTGAGAAGGCTGCAGAGGTCGCTGTGACCTGGGGATGGAACCTCTTGCTTTCATCAGCTGTTCCCACAGTGGCTGTGGGCATTCTGTGTTTGCCACGTTTGCTGGCATTGCCCCAGGCATTTGCATTGTGTTATTTTTATTTATTTTCTTTTCATTAAGAGCTCTCTTCCAATTGTGTATGTTTCAGGATTCCACAAACCCTTTATTCACCCTGGTTTGAAGAGCTAGGTGGGGTGGGATTACAAATAGTTTCATTTATTTAAAAAAAAAAAAAAGTCAAGAGAGCATTTAGAGAAAAGGTTGACAAAATAAAGAAAATTGCCAAGGGTACATGGTGAGCTCCAGAGAATGTACTAGAAAGACAGAGAATCAACTTCCCAGAAAAATTATAAGTTACCATCTGCAGAGAAAATGTGGAACACAGATCTCTGAGACTTTTTTTTTTTTTTGAGACAGAGTCTTACTCTATCATCATGGGTGGAGTGCTGTGGCATCATAGCTCACAGCAACCTCAGACCCTTGAGCTCAAGTGATCCTCTTGCCTCAGCCTCTTGAGTAGCTGGTTTGCACCTGCCACAATGCCCAGCTAATTTTTTTCTTTTTTCTATTTTTAGTAGAGATGGGAGTCTTGCTCTTACTCAGGCTGGTCTCAAACTCCTGAGCTCAAGCAATCCATTTGCCCAGCCTCCCAGAGTGCTGGGATTATAGGCGTGAGCCACCAAGCTGAGCTTACAGGCATGAGGCGCCAACATCCTCTAAGGAAGTTCCATTTTAAAGCAAGGCATGCCACCTCTGATACTTTTCCTTGCTTTTCTGTTTGAATGGTTTGATACAAAAAGATAAAAATAAATCCACTGATAGCTCCCTGCCTTGGTGAAGATAAAGGTATTTTAAACAGAACAGAAAAGGTGCTCATTTAAAGGGGAAAAAATAATAAATTGATCTACATTAAAGTTAATAACTACTCATCAAAAGACACCATGAGGAGAATAAAAAAGTAAGCCACAGACTGGGAGAAGATACTATTTAAAATATTATATTGACAAAGGATTTCTATGAAGAAAATAAGAAACTATATTTGATACGATTTTTGTTGGGCTTCATTCCAACCTTTGCTTTGTGCATATATTTTTATTTTATTACTGTGTTTCTCTTTTGTTTTACAAAAATGGGACCCTGCTGTCCATGTCGACTTGAACCTTTTCTCTCTTCTTGGATATTACAAATAATCGCATCTTTGCACTCTAAGACACAGTGAGATGGTTTAGGTTAAACATTTCTTCCAGGGTCCTGGAGCAAAGACACTTGGTTAGGACAGTGTAACTGACTGAGACAGGGAGAGACTGTCTGGACCGCTGGCCACTCTCCTCATCCAGAGAGAGAAGGTCTCCCCCTGAGCCCTGCATTAATCCTTTGCTCTCACCCTGGGTTGTATCCAGATGGGTGCCTGCCTTAAAAAATATATATATAAACCTTGTGAAAGTAGGTTTCATGATTTCTTTCACTAGCTCATGTTTTGGGGGTGTCCTCATTCCTGTAGGGATGAAATTTTGATGAATTATAATATCCCTTTATCCCCAGGATAAAAAAGAAAAACCCTTCAGGAGCAAGAAGGAAGAGAAACATTCACAGCTCAGAAAGGTTCAGGTTGCAAACTTCTCTTGCTTATTTATTGAGGTTAAAAGTTAAACTGGATTAGGACAATCATATTTTTCTGACACATTGACTTGCTTCTTAAGAAAACATATTTAGCTTTTTTTTCATGAATCATTTCAGTAGAAGGGCCAGGAGTTATGTTCTTGTGCTGGGGAGAAACACTGAGGGCCCCTGTGTGAAGGATTTAGTCAGCCCCGTGTATTTATTGAGCTCATATATATATATTTTTAATTCCTCTAGGTTAAATTTTGAGTTAAATACTTGTAGGTGGAATGGGAGGTAAAGCATCTGGGGATTTTCCACAGATAAATTTAGGACTAAATTTATGGGCCTGGTGGCATTATTCTCCAACCCGTGTCCTGGTAGGTTTTCTTGTAGGGGTCACTAATTCCTTCTCTCCCAATTTTCTCCAATTACTCCTTTTCCTGGTTCCCAAGAACTGGCTACCTCTGTGCTAGGAAGAAGAAACAGGGCTAAGAAATAAATCCAGAGGTGCCAACCTTCGGAACAGCAACAATGTGACATTAAGAAATCTCTCCAAGGGGACTACCCGCCCAGGAAGCTACGTCAGCCCACGACATACACGACCCTTCATTTTAAGCCTCCTTCCATTTGCAGAGGTCCCCATAGCCACTGGATGTAGAAATTTTCCATCCTCGTTGTCCAAAAGTTTCTGGAATGGTACACACCTTACATTTAGGTTTTCTTTAGAATATAAATATGACTTTTCAGAACAGCGAATTAAATTTCACATCTGCCTAATTGAAAATGAGCAAAATTTAGTTACCATAACATTTCTCCCTGAGTAATGGGAAAATGGAGGGGCAGAGGATACCTTTATTGATTTTACTCTGATTGTAATAGTTTAGAAAATATAGACACATATAAAGGAGAAAGTAAAAATTGCATATAATCCTATTACTGAAAGATGATCATACAAATTTAGTATGTGTCTTCCTTTTAAAAAAACGTGATCCTGCTGTAAACATTCTTTTTTATAACTAGACTTTTTTTCAATTAAATGTACTGTGGGCTTTTTGTATGTCAGTAAGAATAAGCTTGCCTTTTTGCTGAATGAAAAATATTCCATATGTAAATATACCATCTTCGTTTAACTCATTTGATACTGATAGACAGTTGGGCTCTTTCCAGTTTCACCAAGTGGTAAATCTCTGTGGCAAATGTCTTTATGATATCTGTCTTTTCCAGTCCATCCCTAAGAAGCAGTCCTTAGAAGGGGTATTTCCATGTCAAAAGACTTGCATCACTAAGGCTGTTAATACTTATTACCACATTTCTCTCTAGAAACCTTTTATCAGCTTACACTGTCACCACCAACGTATGAGCGTGACTTGTTCTCTTCATTCTCATGTTGAATGTGTTGTTATCTAAAAATCCTTCTCAATCTACTAGGCAGAAGCACTCTATCCCATTGTTACATTAATGTGATTTTTTTAAATGTCAGTAAGAGAAAATGTCTTTTTCTATTTGCTATTTGGATGTCTCATGACACAAATTCTCTTTTAAAATCTTTGCTCCTTTTTCCACGGGAGACAATATTTTTTATTGATTTGTGAGGACTCAAGTATTCATTGTAGTCACCTTTCATGGGTCATGTATTTTACATATTTTGTTTATGGAGGGTTTTACTTTACAGAACATTTCATTCTTCTACAGTCAAATCTATAAATCTCTTCCATAATGATTTTTGCCTTTGGTTGTCATGCGTGGAAAGGCCTTCTAAACTAATTTTGAAAAGTAAATAAATAGGCACAAGCCTGCAGGTACACTCAGTAATGGAAAACATTTCTAGACTAGTGATAGAGGGGTCTCTGGATTATTATAAGATTTCAGGCAGAATATTTTTTTAAATATACAATTCACAGAATTTTTTACAAATGGAGATTTACATATGGTTAAGTCTACAAAGGACAAAAAAGGTCATAATTCACAATTACAGATTTGTAGTATATGGTTAAAAATTTCCTTTACAACATAATGGTAATTATGTTACAAATCTGTAGTTGTGAATTACAGATTAATTACAGATGTAATTGTGATAATAATTTCCTAGGACTCATTTATACTTAAAAAAATCTTGAGCCTGGCATTTGACATTGACAGTCATCTATTCTTTTTATCTGTCTTCATTCCATGCTTTTCCTGGAGAGTAATAAGTTTAAAAGAGGTACAGTTGGGTAAATAATATTGACAAGCATGATGCTTTCAGCTCTGTTTAAGGTGGTATACTGATATCATCCCAATAGTCCATCCATAGAGGGTGCCAAAAAAATGTATGTACATTTTAAGCAAGGAAAAAACTGTATTAAGATTGTAATACTCAGTGTATACTGATGATAAAAGATGAATACTGGTCACACCGAGCGCCTCTTGTAATTGCAAAAGTCAAATGTGACTTGAGTATTACATAATACAGTTTTTCCCTTTCTTAAAATGTGTATACTTTTTTGGCACCCTCTGTATTTATACTTCATAAACTTAATTGACTTAATCATTTTTTCCATGACTGACTTATGTTATAAAAAGTATTGGATTTGAATTTCCTCACAAGCAAGCTCTATCCCAGAAATCTCAGTTTTTAATCAGCATAAGGCATCCCAGTTTCTCTTTTTTTCTTGGAAATATTATAAACATTGTAGGTAGCATGGGGAAGAGAGGCAAACAGGGACATACTGGGCAGGAAAGTAAGAGCAGTGTGGATACTGGGTGCTTTCTGTGGCACATCAACTCTTTAATCCTATGCAACAAACTCATCTCCAGGGCACAGGACATCAGCACGTTCCATATGAGCTAGGTGTGGAACCCTGATAGCAATTCTGAAAATAATTATACTGTATAATTTTTTGTTATTAAATCATTACAGTGTACATTAATACTATCATGGGGTACAGTGTACTGTTTCTGTATACAGTTTGAAATACTTTCATCCAACTATTTTATTTTTTGAGATGTCTCAAGCTGTGGCCCTGGGTAGAGTGCTGTGCCGTCATAGCTCACAGCAACCTCCAACTCTTGGGCTCAAGCGATCCTCTTGCCTCAATTATTCTATTTTTAGTAGAAAAGGGGTCTTGCTTTTGCTCAAACTCCTCTAAACTCAAGCAATCCACCCAGAGTGCTAGGATTACACGCACAAGCCACAGGGCCCAGCCAATATTTAGATTTTTTAAAAATCACTTCCTAGTCAACCAAAATAAATTTCTTTCATCTTTCTGACCAGTTAGGAAGAGAGAGGCTTTGAAAATACTCAAAGCATGGCATAAGCACACTTCATGCCAACATTACCCATCCTGCCTGGTCACCAACCATCTTGCTCATTAGTGACCCCTTATCCTCATGGTGACCCCTCTCATCAGTGGCCACACCCACTGGCGATGGTGCCCACTAGTAACCAGGAACAGGTTTCCATTTGCTTTGGTCACCTCTTGGTCCTAGAACCTTGTCTTTCTTACCATATCTCTTTTGCTCTATTATGGCCCATTAATAAAACATTAAAAATTTCCTTTGAAAACATTTCATCATCTAGGTGCTAACCTATATAATTTACTTATATTACAGATCAAATATTGAATATATTCTGTTACATTGTATCTAACATGGTTTCTCAGGAAGATTTAAGCATAAAATGCTTTATGTATGCTGAATGCTATAATTGTCCAAACCAGGATGACTTTGAAATTTAATGCCTGGTAAGGACAATCAATAATTAAGCCAGAATAACAGGAATAAACTGGAAGTATTATAGGCAAACCAGGGCATAGGATCATCCTGTTTGGAAAAAGATTTTGAAATATCATATGGGATAGTGTCGTAATTGACTATAAACTAGTCTTGATATTTCTTAATTGGATAGATCCCCTTGAAATGCTCAGCTATCTTAAAGAAGAAGTATTTAATAAATATTTGCAGTAACTAACTCTTTGATATGGCCATCTTCCTAAGGCTTCCTAAAACAGAGTTTCTTTTTTTTTTTTTTCACAAGGTTGAAGAATGGGCAACTAAAAAAAACTATGGCAGATTTATAGGAAGATATCTCCATTTGAAAAGGCTTTTCAAGCTTGTATTTATGCTTTTGAAACTCACATTTGCTTGCTTTTGATGGTTGTGAAATGTTTATAAGTTTCCCTTTAGGGACCTACTGGATTAGAATGTAGTTTGTATACAGTAAATACAAAAGCAGCAAGAACTACTGAGCAGTGTCAGTAAGCAGAAGCAATGATAGTCATTCCACATAGGTTATTTTTAATCCTTATTATAAGCCTGTAAGATAGCATTAGCTCATTTCACAGATGAATAAAATGATGTTCATTAGCTCGATTAAGGTCATAAAGTTGTGACGAAACAGGACTATTGTCTAAATCCCAAACCCATAATCTTCTTTTTTATATATATTTTTTATTTATTTATTTTGACTTTCTATGTAATTAAACTTTATTTTTTATTAAATCATAACAGTGTACATTCATACTATCATGGGATACAGTATACTGTTTCTATATACAATTTGAAATACTTCATCCAACTGGTTAACATCGCCTTCATGTCTTTTTCTTAGTTATTGTGTTAAGACATTTATATTCTACATTTAGAGAGATTCACATGTACCCTTATAGGATGAACCACAGGCATGATCTCACCAAATCACTCTCCCTCCTCCCCTCCCCTCCACCTCCCT
>CAUYQV010040225.1:0-20340 GCA_963574575.1 Galagoides demidoff
TGGTCCCAGCTACTTGGGAGGCAGAGGCAGGAGACTCGCTTGAGTCCAGGAGTTGGAGGTTGCTATGAGCTATGATGCCATGGCACTCTACCCAGGGGGATAGCTTGAGGCTCTGTCTCAAAAAAAAAAAAAAAAAAAAAAGATTTTTTTCTGAAAGTTTGGGGCCCAAACTGTGAGTGCTCTAATATATAGGAGAGCTTTATACATGGCAAAATATGGGATAAACTTCTTAAAAACTGGAATATTGGCTCAGCGCCTATAGCTCAAGTGGCTAAGGTGCCAGCCACATACACCAGAGCTGGCGGGTTCAAATCCTGCCCAGGCCTGCCGAAACAACAATGACAACTGCAACCAAAAAATAGCCGGGTGCTGTGGCAGGCACCTGTAGTCCCAGCTATTTGGGAGGCTAAGACAAGAGAATCGCGTAAGCCCAGGAGTTGGAGATTGAGATTGAGATTGAGATTGTGAGCTGTGATGCCACAGCACTCTACCCAGGGGAACAGAGTGAAACTCTTTCTCCCCCACCTAAAAAGCTGGGATATTTGTGAAGGTATCTGGATATGAGAAGGGGTAAATAGTTGAAAGGGGATTTACCATTCATTGGGGTTCTACTCTTTAACTTCCAGAACAGTCCAGGCTCTGCAGACAGCATCCTACCTGTCCCAGCAGGCTGACCTGAGGAACATCGTGGAGGAGATTGAGGTGTGAATCTATTTTGCCAAATCTCCTAGCTCCTGTCTTTGTGTAGAAGAGTCCTGCAGGTAGACATGTATGATTTGTTACAGTCAGTTACATTGCCTTTTATTTTATTTATTTATTTATTTATTTTTGAGGCAGAATCTTGCTCTGTCCCTGGCTAGAGTACAGTGGCATCATCATAGTTCACTGTAACCTTAAACTCCTGGGCTTGAGCAGTCCTCCTGCCTCAGCCTCCCAAGTAGCTAGGACTATAGGTGCATGCCACCAAATCTGGTTGATTTTTTTTCTGATTTTTGTAGGGACGGAGTCTTGCTCTTGCTCAGGCTGGTCTTGAACTCCTGGGCTAAGTGATCTTCCTACCTCAGCCATTCAGAGTGTTAGGAATATAGGTGTGAGCTGCAGTGCCCAGCCCACATTACTTTTTATATCCATGGCACACTTATGTTCTTTGTACTAGAGCAAGATGTCCCTGGGAAATTGTATATAACAGGTGCTGGGGAAATGGTCACTGAGGCTTTTTATTACTACTCCACTCTTTGCTTTGCCCAGGAGATCCTGCTCCTCAGGGACCACTCTCCTGAGCTGCATAGCCAGTGAAAGTCCTGATATTGTCATCACAGGATTCTGCCCAGGCACGTTGGCTGCCTGGTCATGTTGCCCAGGAGAGCAGTATGTCCTTCTTCATCTTTCGGAGCATTAAATAAGAAAGGGAAATGCTTTGCTTTGTAGATTGTATTCACATTGATGGCCGCAGACTCCATGTGTGTCATTCTGGGGTGCACTGCAGCCCAGCCCACTGGTCTTCTGCCCAGAGTAGCTGAGGCCTTCAGTGCCATGACTTCTGTGCTTGGGCCTGAGTACAGGGGGCTAAGGAAGGAGCATTCTCACAGCTGCTGAGGATACTATTCTCTTCAGATGTCTGCATGATACACTTTACTCTCTCCATACTCACCTTTTTTTTTTTTTTTTTTGCAGTGTTGGCTGGGGGCTGGAGCCCGCCACCCCCGGTATATGGGGCCGGTGCCCTGCTCCTTGAGCCACAGGCACCGCCCTTTACTCACCTTTTTTGAGTAACTGAGATGGCCCTCAGATTTTAGAGTAAGACATTCCTCAAAATTGTGTCCGTACTAGGCTTGGCAAGTGGTTTGTGCATCTTATACTATCACTTGACACCCAACGTCCTTTTGTTTTGTTGTGACAGGACCTTGTAGCTCGTCTGGATGAACTGGGGGGCATGTATCTCCAATTTGAAGAAGGACTGGAAACAACGGCGTTATTTGTGGCTGCCACCTACAAGCTCATGGATCATGTGGGAACTGAGCCATCCATTAAGGAGGTGCCTGTCTAACAATTCTTGGAGATGAAACCCAAGGGGATTGTCAGCTTTATCTGCTAAGGATAGCTTTTCTTAGAGAGGAATGTTCAGACAGTACTTTGGGGTTTGTCATTTCAGTGTCTTGGGTTAGGCATTAAGAATGAGGAACGGAAAGATGAAATGCCTGTCCTAAAGAAACTGGTTATCAGTAGGACAGACTTGTAAACAAATTGTCACGCTTTCTTTAAATGGGGTACATACATGTCATGAGGTAACGGCAAAAAGGCTGAGTACGCTACACTTGTTTATCCCGCTTTTCTTCCTAAGTGTTTATCTTGTGAATGCTTTCTACTTTGGTGGCCCATGCAAGTCCTCTTTCTCTGAAAAGTGCCCTGTACTTAAAAATTGTCTATTCTCCATTCCCCTCATGCTAAGTAATGGCTAAATCTTAGCTAATCTTTGCTGATTGACATACTTTACTGAGAGGCTGTTTGTCTGTCTACTAGACATCCGCTAAAAGTTAATTTTTTTTTTTCGTAAGAGGGGCTTGTTAACTTGAAAGACCCTTTAGTTGAAGTGTATGTGGGAAACCTTTGGAGTAGGACCTTGTCTGTGAGACGGTTACCAGACCTTGATGTAAAGTACTCACAATATAAGCTGCTATTATTTAAATTTTAGGAGAAGAGATGTGGGTTTTAAGTTAGAACTTTCATTTCTTTATGTATTATGAGTTTCTTTAATTAAATAGTGAGTAATTATTCGTCTTGCATCTTTTGAATTAATTTCATATTTTCTCCAAGGATATGATCAAATAACTGATTTGTATATAAGCATTCTCTTTGTGTCTTTTCCTTCTTCCTAAGTGTAGGAAGTCTAGAGACATACTTCCTTTTACTTTCTGTTATGGGTGAAAGTGCAAGAATGTGGGAACTTACAGTATAGATTATTTGGGGATTCTCTATACACAGTAAAGTAGATGAATTGGTAATGTTAGATATATACAACTTAAACTTTTTCTTTATTTCCAGGCTTTTACTATTATTTGGCTAGAGTAATTTTGCTGTCACTGCTTTCTTTTGACACAATTCTGGTGAACAGTCATCCATTTTAACTTGTCAACAGCCTGGTGATGGAAAAATGTAATTGGTACAATTAAAAAAAATTATTTCATGTCGACTGTGAATAACACTGTCAGGAACAAAGGAGCTCTTTTGTTAGATGGTAGATTTTAAAAAACAAAACTGATTGAAGTGGAAAAGGTTTCCTCCTAAGCAAACAACCTCTAGAATTTTAATAATGCCTTTTAGGTTCTGCTTTTTAAAAAATT
This sequence comes from Galagoides demidoff, assembly GCA_963574575.1. NCBI lineage: Eukaryota > Metazoa > Chordata > Mammalia > Primates > Galagidae > Galagoides > Galagoides demidoff. The sequence continues at coordinate 3,342 of CAUYQV010040225.1, forward strand.
GCTTTTAGTTTTCTCCTCTAAACAGCCCATTAGGGGGTTTTTTGTGTGTGTTTTTTTTAGTTTTAAAAAATGTTATCATCCTTGCGGTAGGTAAGTCAGTCCATTAGTTCTAAATGGTGAATTATTTTAGTTTCTTTCTAATGTACATTTTAGCTGTAAAGTTTGGTCTTCTTGATACACACTTTGCCTCAATTTACTACTTACAAGTAGATTGGAAGGGAAGGTAGTTTAGTTGTGTGGGTGATGGGAATCAAGAAAGAATGAATTTTCTTGTGGAAGGACTTTGGACACAAACAGACCTGCATGCTCTTGCTGTTTTTACTTTGACTTGTAAAAGTTATATAGCCTCTTGTTTTCCTTATTTGGAAAACATTGATAGTACCAGTCTTTTAGGGGTTTTGTGAAGGTTCAAGTTAAGGCATATAGAGTAACTATCAAGATGCCTGGCACATATAGGCATTTAACAAATGATTACTGTTATATGTATGTTATGATGTACTTTCATATCTCTGTAGTTATCTGGAAGTATTTTGCATTTTTATAGTAAGCCTTCATTAAATGATTGGCAAATAATAAACGTATGAATTTCAGCTTATAGTGGAAGGTAGAAAAAAATCAATCAATCCAAGCTTTAAACTTAAATGGAGAATATTTGCTTTCTCTTCTTCTGCCAATTTGGGTTAATGGCTAAAAGACTGTCCATGTGAACACCTGAAACAGATGAAATGATTTGAGTGTGTGGGGAGACAGGTGGCCCTCCCACCTTCCTGCTAGAGGAAGATGTGCAGCCGCGTTTCCCTTCTCTTTCAGGATCAGGTCGTTCAGCTGATGAACACGATTTTCAGCAAGAAGAACTTCGAGTCACTCTCAGAAGCCTTCAGTGTCGCCTCTGCTGCTGCTGCACTTTCCCACAATCGCTATCATGTGCCAGTCGTGGTTGTGCCTGAGAGCTCTGCCCCCGACACTCATGAACAGGCCATCCTGCGGGTATGACTGCTACGCTCAGAGTGTGCCACTCTGATTGCCATTTCTAACAGAAGGCTTTCAAAAATCTATAGTATGCAGCCAACTATAGCTCTAATGAGGAAATACCCATTAAATGTAGGACAAGGTTCATTTCCCTTAGCCTAGAAATAGGGACTTGGCCAATAGGTGAATTGGTGACAAAACACTTTAAGTCTATCTAAAACTCTTTTTTTCCCTCCAGAGAATTTTAAATTGTATGGATTTTTTTTTTTAAAAGACAGAGTCTTACTGTGTTGTCCTCTGTAGAGTGTCATGGCATCACAGCTCACAGCAACCTCAAACTCTTGGGCTTAAGTGATTCTCTTATCTCAGTCTCCCAAGTAGCTGGGACTGCAGGCATCCACCACAGTGCCTGGCTATTTTATTGTTGTAGTTGTCATTGTCATTGTTGTTTGGCAGGCCTGGGCTGGGTTTGAACCCCTCAGCTCTGGTGTGTGTGGCTGGTGCCCTGGCTGCTGAGCTATAGGTGCCAAGCCAATTGTATGGACTTTTAATCAATTAAGTGCAAGAAGATTGCATTTCTAGGTCCATAACTCTAGATACATAGAGAAGTCTTGCAAGACTGCATTTCCCAGCACCAAATCTTTCTAAATACATTGTTTTAAAACAGGTGTTTTTAATTGCTAATTAATTCTGGTCCTTACAAAAAAGTAAATGTCAGTTTTCTTCCTCCTGTTATTAATAGGATAGTGTATCTATCTGCCTCTTTATAGCATAGTCCTCCCTCTCACTCAGGAGTAAGCATGGCCTCTTCTGCGTTAACTCTTTGAATGAACCAAAGCACAGATTTTGAATATGCTTAGAAGTTTCATTTCAAATGAAGCATTTTGATGTTGTTTGGAAACTAGTGGCAGATGTGGTAGTTTACACCTGTAATCTTAGCACTCTGGGAGGCCAAGGAGGGTGATTGCCTGAGCTTAGGAGTTCACGATCAGCCTGAGCAAAGACCTGGTCTCCACTAAAAGTAGAAAAAACTAGCCGGATTCTGTGGCAGGCACCTGTCATCCCAGATACTCAGGAGGCTGAGGCAAGAAGATTGCTTGAGCCCAAGAGTTTGAGGTTGCTATGAGCTATGTGGCACAGCACTCTAACCTGGGCAACAAAGTGAGACTTTGTCCCAAACAGCAACAACAAAAAGAAATTAGTGACAAGCTCATATCATCATAATAAATTAACATTTTATTTATATCTAAATGTTGGGGTTCCACATAGGAAAGTTCTGTCTGTTTCATTAGTTCTACTTAGGTGGCTCCTGCAGATAGCCTCTGGAAAAGTGCCCTGGGCTTCAAAATTGCCCAGCCCCTTGTGCAATTCATATCCCCTCAACAAAGACTTGGGTATAAATAACCTGATTAATATAGTTCGCTGGAGTCAAGGGGGACTTGGAGAACAAAATGGAAAAGGTACTGGCTTTGAATCTAGAGAGATAAGTCCTGGCTCAACCACTTAACTGACCTCATGACCTTTGGCAGTCCCTTAACTTTTGTGGTCTTCATTTCCTCATCTGCAAAACAGGGATTATACTACCTATCAGGAAGATACATGTGAAGGGCTCAGCCTAGAGTTAATTTTCAACAAATGGTAGTTATTAACGTTATCTATATTTCTTCACTTTTCCTGTTGCTCATACCTTCCTAAAGTGTTTTTCTGGCTAATAATTTTTCTTAAAGATTCAGTAATAGAGTGAATGAACGGGGAGTGAGAAAAAAAGATGTATAATGGCCTGTGTAATTTGGGACCAGTCATTTTCTTTCCCTTGGCTCTAGTTTCCATATCTCAAAACTGAAATAATTGGGCAAGATTATCTTTAGAATTCTCTCTGCTCTAGCATTCTATAAACTATCCTGTTCCTAATTGAATTATTAGATTTTTCTGTATTAGATTTCTGATAGGCAGCAGATCAAAGGTTAGCGAAGATTTCCTAAAACAAGATGTTTGCTTTTTTGCATTGCTTGTACCCCATAGATAAATTACCCCAGAAAGAAAATTCTCTACAGCCTTTGTTGCTTACAGATAATTACTTATTTATTTTCAGTTGCAAGTCACCAATGTTCTGTCCCAGCCTCTGACTCAGGCTACTGTGAAACTAGAACATGCTAAATCTGTTGCCTCCAGAGCCACTGTCCTCCAGAAGACGTCCTTCACCCTTGTAGAGTAAGTCCTGATCATATTTTGGCCGGGGACCAACCTGTTTGTTTTGGGAGTTAGCTTACAGCCAGTGTAACAGATTAATATGGATGTTGCCATGATCCTAAAACCAAATTTATTTAAAATCCAGTTAGGTAAATTTGATTTACTGGTATCAAAACACTAGAGCCAAATATAGGAAAAGCATTTTTAAAACTAAAAGAATTTTGGTTTTATGGTTGTATGTCCTATTTCTAGTTGGCTCTGTCTTAAAAGTAGCTATTTAAACATTTAGTATTTATTGATTTTTTTTCTGTTGTGTGAGTAAAACAAAAAAGAAAACTCACCTGTAATTTTACCAGCCAGAGATAAATACTACTAACATTTTACAGTCCTTTTTTGCTAGTCTTTTTTTCTGTGCATACAATTTTTTTTAATTGATTTAGGATTTTGCCTTTTAATAGTGTATCATGAACATTTTTCCATAGGATTAAATATTCTTTTATAATCATTTTTAGAATGATTATATAAACTTTTTTATCTTAAGAGATGGCATCTTGCTCTTTCACCCAGGTTGGAGTACAGTGGTGTGATTATAGTTCACCTCAACCTTGAACCTCTTGGGCTCAAGCGGTCCTTCTGCCTCAGCCTCCTAAGTTGCTAAAACTACAGGCACATGCCACCATGCCTGGCTCATTTTAAAAAAATTTATTTTAGGGATGGATTCTTGATGGGTTACCAAGACTGGTCTTAAACTCCTGGCCTCAAGCTGTCCTCCTACCTCAGGCTCCTAAATCATTGGAATTACAGGCGAGAGCCACTGCCCAGGTCTAATTTTTTAAAAATTAAGGGTTAATCTGGGTAAAAATGGTGTGTGCCTATAGTTAATGGACACTCAAGAGACTGAAGTGTTGAATTTGGTGGATCAGCTGCAAAAAAAAAAAAGAAAAGTCAGTTTTTATTTATTTATTTATTTTTTGGCCGGGGCTGGGCTCAAACCCACCACCCTTGGCATATGGGACCAGCGCCCTACTCCTTGAGTCAGAGGCACTGCCCAGAAAGGTCAGTTTTTCCATGGAGTTTAAAGAGTGTTAAATTAGTAGTAGGTTACAGAGATCAAGAGTTGGATTTTAGAGAGAAAGTGTTCTTTTATTTTATTTACTTATTTATTTATTGAGACAGTCTCATTATGTCACCCTTGGTAGAGTGCTGTGACGTCACAGCTCACAGCAACCTCAAACTCTTGGGCTTATGCAATCCTCTTGTGTCAGCCTCCCACGTAGCTGGGACTACAGGCATCCACCACAATGCTCACCTATTTTTTTGTTGCAGTTTTCACTGTTAGTTAACAGGCCTGGTGTGAGTTTGAACCTGCCAGCCCTGATGCATGTGGCCGGCATCCTAACCACTGAGCTACAGGTGCTGAGCTAAAAGTGTTTTTACAGACAGTCATAAAGATACCTAGGCAATATGTGAAATTAAAAAGCAAAATTGTCAGAGCGTGGTGGCCCATGCCTATAATCCTAGCACTCTGGGAGGCCAAGGTAGGTAGATTGTCTGAACTTGGGAGTTCAAGACCAGCCTGAGCAAGACCCAGATTCCGTCACTAATAAAAGATAACTGGGGGTTGTGGCAGGTGCCTATAGTCCTAGCTACTTGGGAGGCTGAGGCAAGAGAATCAATCACTTGACTCTAAGAATTTGAGGTTGCTATAAGATATGATGCCAGGGCAACTGAGTCAGACTCCATTTCAAAAAAATAAAAATAAAAAGCAAAGTCATTTTTGGAAATTGTCAGTGGAATAATAAAAGACATTAGCATTTTGCTGTGTAGATAAAATTAGAAATTCTCTTCTTTAGTTTTTAAAATAAAAATTAATTTTTTTTTTTTTTTTTTTTGAGACAGAATCTTATTCTGTCACCCAGGCTGGAGTACCATGGCCTCAGCCTAGCTCACAGCAACCTCAAACTTCTAGGCTCAAATGGTCTTCTTGCCTCAGCCTTCTGAGTAGCTGGGACTACCGGTGTGCACCACCACGCCCTCCTAATTTTCCTATTTTTAGTAGGGATGGAGTCTGGTCTCAAACTCCTGACCTCAAATGATCCTCCTACCTTGGCCTCCCAGAGTGCTAAGATTTCAGGTGTAAGCCACTGTGCCCAGCCTAATATTTTCTTACAAAAACAAGACATATTTTTTTTGAGACAGAGTCCTTCTCTGTTGCCCTAGCTAGAGTGAATGCAGTGGAGTCATTATAGCTCACTGTAACCTCTGATTCCTGGACTTGAGTGATCTTCCAGTCTCAGCCTCCCAAGTAGCTGAGATTATAGGCATGTACCACAGTGCCTGACTAATTTTTCTATTTTTGGTAGAAATGGGATCTCCCTTTTGCTCAGGCTGGTTTCAAATTCTTGAGCTCAAGTGATCCTCCTGCCTTGACCTCCTAGAGTGCTTAGTTTATAGGCATGAGCCACTGATCCTGGCCAAGATAATCCTTTTTGAGAAATTCACAAAACATAGATATAGCCAAAAAATTACCCACAACTATACTACTCTACATCAACCTCTTTGAGCATGTTGTAATATTTCCTTCTGTTGTTTTTTTTGGTGTTACTGTTAAACATAATTGGGATCATACTGTAGATTTAACAGTTTTATATTAAATTGTGGAAGGCTACCAGAAAGAGGCAGAATTTTAGGAACTGAGAGGGAAACAAAGGAAAAGAAAACTTTGGAAACTTAGATAATTTTAGATAGTTAAGTTTTCCAGCCACATTATACGGGTAATCTGTGATTGAACATGAGATTCCCCAAGTAGGATAGGAAGTCAAAAAGTAACTTAATGAGTAGGATATAGCCCTGGACTGTCTCAGGAAGACACTGCATAGGCCTTTTTTGTTATATCCATGATTTTTCTACATAAGTTCTTGCTAACCTTGCTGTCATTCTTAACAGGGATGTTTTTGAACTAAACTTCATGAATGTCAAATTTTCCAGTGGTTATTATGACTTCTCTGTCAAAGTTGAAGGTGACCACCGTTATATTGCAAATGCCGTAGAGGTAGGCACTTTTCTTTTCATCCCCATTACCATTTTAATATATCCAAGGAAATGACAAAATAGAAGTACAGCATTAGTCATCTGGAATATAGACTGCTGTTTGCAGCCAGGCTAATTTGACTGTGTTCAAGGTGTAGGTTCACACTATGCTGTTTGACAGACTTAGCTAAGGTGGTAAATCAGGAATCTGGTTATAGCAAGTTTTCTTTTATTTGTAAATTATTCATTTTCCATTAAAATTTAGCATTGCTATCTTACATAAAATTTAGGAAGTAGAAAAAATAAATATCACCCATAATGCCACAGATGCATAAATCTTAAAATGTTTTGTGTGGTAGGACTTGGTAGGTTTAGAAAAGTGCTTGATGCCAAAAAAGGCAGCAAAAAGCATCACATGATACATATACGAGACTGTACTGAGACTATCTGGGTAAAGCACAAAAGAAAACTGGCAATTTATCATAATGAGTGGTGTTTCTGATATTTAGCTAACTCTAGTTGGATTGAAGATCCAAGTAGTTTTAAGCTTTATTTACTCTGTGGGAATGAGATATTTCACATTAGTGCTTTTCTCAGGTACTTGAAGTTTTACTTCTTCCAGCACTGTGGCTTTTTAAAAAACCTTGTTACACAGAAGGTTATTTAAGAAGAATTATATATATATATACTTTTAAAGGGACAGAGTCTCACTTTGTCACCCTCCGTAGAATGCTGTAGCGTCACAGCTCACAGCAACCTCCAGCTCTTGGGCTTAGGTGATTTTCTTGCCTCAGCCTACCGAGTAGCTGGGACTACAGGTGCCTGTCATAACATGCCCGGCTATTTTTTGTTGCACTGGGTTCAAACCTGCCACCCTTGGTATATGGGGCCAGTGCCCTACTTACTAAGCCACAGGCACTGCCCAACATGTTTTTCTATTTTCTTAAACTCAAGTATGGTTGAACCTTACCTTAGGTTCCTTTCCTTGAATTAGGATCATCAGTGTGAACCCTTTGTTAAATGCCTGTTACATGAGAATCACAGTTTTTTTGTTTTTTTTTTTTTTGAGATAGTCTCAAGCTGTTGTCCTGGGTGGAGTGCCTTGGCATCACAGCTCACAGCAACTTCCAACTCCTGGGCTTAAGCAATTCTCTTGCCTCAGCCTCCTAAGTAGCTGGCATTACAGGTGCCCACCACAACGCCCGGCTATTTTTTGGTTGTAGTTGTCCTTGTTTGGCAGGCCTGGGCTGGATTCGAACCCATCAGCTCTGGTGTATGCGGCTGGTGCCTTAGCCACTTGAGCTATAGGCACTGAGCCAGAGAATCACAGTTCTTAACAACCCTGTAAGATGGGTGGAGTCATCTTCATTTCATAAATGAGGCTCTAACTTGTCCCTGCATGATACCAGTCTAGTTACTGTGCCCTGGGGACTAGAGCTAACCTCGGAGGCTGCAGAGATGTGTATAGCTCTGGCCGTTTGGCAGTTACCTTCTCCTTTCTCTTCTACTCCTTTCCACTCTTATTTCTCAATGTTCCCACTACTGTGTCTTTGCTGCATCCGCTTAACTACATCATCATGCATTCTGCTTATTAGGGGGCTTGGAGTGGTACTTGCCTTTCCGAAATATTAAATGTATGTTGTTTGGGACAACTATTTTCTTTACCATTCAGATGTCATTCTACTCACTTTATTAGTTTTTTTAATCTTTTCATTTTGAAATAACTTTTATCTTAATAAATGTTGCAAAAATAGTGTATAGAATTCCCATATACGTTTTGCTCATCTTCCTCAAATGTTAATATTTTTTCTGTCAGTACCAAGAAGTTAATATTGATATAGTACTCTATAGGCCTTAATTTAAAGTATGCCAATTGTCCCCTTTATGTCCCTTTTCTGGTCCAGGATTCAATCTAGGATCACACATAACTTTTGTTGTCATGTCCTTTAGCCTCTTCCAATTAAAGATATAGTAGACCCTCTGTAAGTTGACTACTCAAGGGACTGTCACAAACCGGTCAAGATACAGATGTGGTTAACGTAAAGCACTAGACCTCCTATACTAGTATATACATACGGTGTACGTATGAAAATTAGGTCAACTTAAGGAGGAGGTCAATGTAGGGAGGTAATTGGGGTTCTGTAATAATATCTTTGTCTTTCATCACCTTGACTCATTTGGAAAGTACTGGCTTTGTAGATTGTCTCTATTTGGCTTTATCTGATGTTTTCTCATGATTAATTTAAAGTCATGCATGTTTTGCAATAATATTCCAGAAGTGATGATCTGCCGTGCTTTGTGCAAGTGTCTGATGTTGGTATAGCTCATTATTGGTCATGTTTACCATGATCACTTCAGTAAGGTAGTGTCTGCTAGGTTTCTCTCCTGTAAAGTTGCTGGTTTTTTGCTCTGTAATTAAGTGTTTTGAGGGATGATACTTTGAAACTGCAAATATCCTGATCATGTTGTCTGTAGCAGTTATTAGTGTGGTATTTGCCAAACGGTGATTTTTTCTTTTACTTATATGTTTATTAATTGGAATAAGAAAGTAAACAGTCCTTTATCCTTCATTTGTTTACTTATCCAAATATCTAGAATTATAACATATACTTTATATATTTATAGTACATTTTATTTTACCATATAGGTTATGATCCATTACTGTCTTTTTCTGGTGCTCATCCAGGGTTTGCCCTTTGAAGAGTCCTCAGGTTGGCTCCTGTGACATTCACTTTCTTTTAATGAAAAAAGTAGGCAGCTGGAAAGTTTGACCTTTTCAAAAATAGGGCTTTACTTAAAACGGGTAGTTTAAACACTTGTATTTAAAGCGTGTCAGAGGGAAGACGTTTTCTGGAACTCTAATCTCTGCTTCATGTCTGACCTTTTGGGCAAGAGACATCTGATGCTAGTGCATTCACTAAGACAGAGTTTGGGTAGAAACTCTTACAGTGTGTACCTCTAACCTTTCAAGTCTACATTCTTTTAATGTTAGTTTCCTTCATTAAGAGGCCTTATTTGCAGCTCAACACTTTAAAAGCAAAGTTTATTTTTCCTGAAACCTCCTTTGAGTCCGCCTTAGGTGCCAGGCTGATACTTGACCCCTTCCCTTCTTTTCACTTACACATTCTAGCCAGTTACCAAGTCCTGTTGAGTCTACCTCTTATGTCTTTTCTATGGGGCTTGTTGTTCCTTTATTAGGTATTGCTGAATGGTTCTTTTGTCTGTATTCTTACTAGTATTTGGTATTATCAGTTTTTGCTGATCTGATGCATATGAAAAGGTATCTTGTTGTTTAAATGTTTCTCCTTGGTTACTAGTAAAGTTGATCATCTTTTCTTATGTTTATTGACCATTTAGGTTTTCTTTCTTGTAAATTGTAAAATTCTTGCGTATTTTTCTTTTAGTTTGTTAGCCTTTTTTATTGTAGGTTTTTTAGAATGATATCATATATACATACATTTTTTTAAACCGTAACATTTATTGCATGATTAATTATTGAAATTCTTTTTTTGGGGGGGAGACAGTGTCTCACTACATCGCCCTAGGTAGAGTGCAATGGTGTCACAGCTCATAGCAACCTCAAACTTTTGGGCTTATGGGATTCTCTTGGCTCAGCCTCCCAAGTAGCTGGGACCACAGGTGCCTGCCACAATGCCTAGCTATTTTTTCTGTGCAGTTGTCATTATTGTTTAGCAGGCCCAGGTTGGGTTCAAACCCACCTGCCTCCATGTATGTGGCCATTGCCCTAACCACTGAGATACAGGCACCGAGCCACCTCAAACTTTTGGGCTCAAGCAATTCTCTTGCCTCAGCCTCCTAAGTAGCTGGGACTACAGGCGCCCTCCACAATGCCCAGCTATTTTTAGAGATAAGGTCTTGCTCTGGCTCAGGCTGGTCTCAAACCTTTGAGCTCAGGCAGTCCACCCGCCTCGGCCTCCCAGCATGCTAGGATTGTAGGTGTAAGCCACTGTACCTGGCCAAATTATTGAAATTCTTAAGGTGAACTGGATGTTGCAATAGCTGCCCTCTTGGGTGTAGGTGTTGGTGCTTCTTGAGATTAATGCCTGAATCTGCAGTTTATCATTTTTAGGCATTTCATTTGATCCAGTCTGTGTGGTATTTTGTTTAATAGCCTTGGAACTCCAGTTATACTTTCTCTTGCGGTTGGCAGGGTAGCCGTGTTTGCCACAAGTTAATATCCAAAAGTGGAAGACCTTAGAGCCGCAGCAGCAGCATAATATGTGCATCTTACTGTATTGCATTCCAAACGATGATGTTTTCTTTGTCATATCCCACTTCTGTGATTGAGACCAAAGAGGAGAAGTGATATATATTCTGGATACTAATCCTTAGTTATAAGTATTTTCCCCTAGACTTGCTGTATGGTATCTTCTGAGGCACAAAATTTAATTTTAATGAAATCTAATTTAAAAGTCTTTTGTGCTTTTGTATCTTGTAAAAAATCCTATGCCATCCCAAGGTAAAAACCTATTCTCCTAAGTTTCTTCTAACAGTTCTTAAATGTTTTTTCTTCTTATATTTAGGGCTTCAGTCCACTTGAAGTTTATTTTTGTTTCTTGTATCTTACATCCTGTCTATAATTAAACTTACTCAATTTTGTTACCATTGTTTGCTCATATGCATTGCTCTTTCACTGGGTTGAGAAATCCTGTGGGTGGAGATCAAGTCTTACTTCTTCAGTGCTTAGTTTCCATCTCAGACCACTTAGAAGAAAATGATGGAGCAATCTAAAGATGTTTTCCTGTATTCCAGAGCTTTCAGAACTTTATGTTAATTTGTCTTCCAAGGATGAGCATTGGCTTGTATTTATTTATTACTTATGATTTATTAAATAACAACTATATTGAGGTATAATTCTCATACCATAAAATTTCTCCATTAAAAGTATACAATTCCAGCTGGGCATAGCGGCTTACACCTGTAATCCTAGCTTTCAGGTGCTGAGATGCTAGAAGGTGCTTGAAGTCAGGAATTTGAGACCAACTTGGGCAACATAGTGAGACCCCATCTCTACAAAAGAAATTTTATGTTAGTCAGGCCTGGTAGTGCACACCAGTCCCAGTTATTCGGGAGGCTAAGACAGGAGGATTGCTTGAGCTGAGAAGTTTGATACTATATTGAGGTATGATGACCACCATACTTCTAGCCTGGATAACAGAGCAAGACCCTAATTTAAAAAAAAAAAAGTATGTAGTGTTTTTAGTACATTCACAGACTTATGCAACCATTACCACAATGTAATTCCAGAGTGTTTTTCATCACCCTAAAAAGCATCCCTACATCTATTAATAGTTACTCCCCATTGTCCTCCTGGCCCCAGGATCTACTAATCTACTTTCTGTCTCTATTATTTGCCTATTTGGGACAGTTCATGTAAGTAGTGTCATAAGTCACCTTTTGTGTCTGGCCTTTTTTCCACTTAACATATTTTTAAGTGTCCTCTGTGTTGTCATGTGTATCAGTACTTTATTCCTTTATACAGCTGAATAATTGTTTATCCATTCATCAGCTGATGGACATTGGAGGGTTTCTACTCTTTGGCTCTTATAAATAATGCTGCTATTAACATTCGTGTGTAAGTTTTTATTTGAACACCTGTTGTCGATTCTTCACGGTATATTCATAGGAACAGAATTACTGGGTCATATGGTAACTCCTTGTTTTAACTTTCTGAGAAACAAGTTTTCAAAGCAGTTGTACCACTTTATATTCCAGCTGGCAATGTATAAGGGTTCCCATTTCTCTGTATTCTCACCAACACTTATTACCTGGCTTTTGGTTGTAGCCATCCTAGTGGCTGTAAAGTGGTATCTCGTTGTGGTTTTGATTTGCATTTTCCTATTGGCTAATGATGTTGAGCATCTTTTCCTGTGTTGTGTGATCATTTGCATATCTTCTTTGGAAACACATCTATTCAAATCATTTGCCTATTAAAAATGAGGGTTTTTTGGTCTTTTTATTTCTTTCTTTCCAGTCTATATACCTCTTATTTCCCTTTATCTCTTTAGATTATTGACTTCCTATGTTTTCTAGTTACGAGTTCCTTATTAGGTCAGTATATAACTTGCAAATATTTTCTCGTAGTCTGTGGGTTGTATTTTCCCTTTCATGAAAGTTGTCTTTTTTGCAGCATAAAGGTTTTAATTTTGATGAAGTCCATTTTTTTTTTCTTTTGTTGTTATTGTGGCTGCTTGTGATTTAAGTGTCATATCTAGGAAACCATTGCCTAATCCAAGGTCATGAAGATTGACTACTATGTTTTCTTATAAGAATTTTATGGGTTTTGGTCTTACATTTAGTTTTCTGATTTGTTTTGAGTTATTTTTTGTGTATGGTTTGAACTGGGGTTCTAACCTCCTTTAGAGACAGAGTCTCACTATGTTGCCCTCAGTATAGTGCGGTGGCATCACAGCTCACAGCAACCTCCAACTCTTGGGCTTAAGCGATTCTCTTGTCTCAGCCTCTCGAGTAGCTGGGACTATAGGCTCCCACCACAATGCCCGGCTACCAGCCTCCTTTTGCACATGGATATCTAGTTGTTCCAGATCTATTTGTTGAAAAGACTGATCTTTCCCCATTGAATTATCTTAGCACATCCTTGTCAGAAATCAATTGACCATAAATGTAAGGGTTAATTTTTGGATTCTATTCTATAAATCTGTATTTTTGTCCTTATGCCAATACCACCCTGTCTTGATTACTGTAACAGCTTGGCTTTTTGTAACATCAAATCTGGTGTTTGTCCAAGTGTTTTCTGTGGCTATTGGAAAAATGATCTAAGTACAAAATAGCAGAAATGGCTAATCGCTGTTGTTCATGCAATGATAATAAGCCCCTATTGAGGCCATTTGCTGTCCTTTTCCTTCCTGGTGAGGGAGTAAACATTACAAAATCTCCTCTCACTCTCTTCACGTCATTTGAAGGGGGTGTGTGTGTAAGAGAGAGAAAGGGTTGGTTCTGACCTCTGCAATTATATGCAGCTTTACTTTGTAATTTCAGTAATAGTTACATTAGAGCCTTGGAGCAGGTCAGCGGGTCCTGTGTGCTCTCCCTAGAGATGCTCTACATTGGTCAGAGTGCATTAACAGTGGTTTGGTATAGAAGGCCTATAATAGCACTCATTGACATTGGACTGGCTGTCAGGGGAAGCATGGGTTTTGGAAGCTTTCATTAGCATTAATTGCCCCTAATGCACCATCATTTTTGACACTAATAAGCTAAACAGGGAGGTTATTACTCCCAGCAGAAAGACAGCATTTCCTGACATTAAAACATTTTTTGAGATGGATATGGCATGTGGTACAGGCAAAGAAAAGAATAGCACAATCCAATGTAAAGCAGGCTTAGCTGCATTTAAAGTGCAGAAACGAGTCCCTTTCCTTTTATAAAAACTAATCCCACAGTGTCGGCTTGAAGGAAGAAGCAGCTAATCAACAGGGATCTTAGACTGAACTCTTTAAAACAGGGCTTTGAAAAAAATTATGATGATTTTTATTTCTAAATTTGTTTTAAAAGAGTAACATAAAAATGCTTTTGAGTGTTTACAGAGATCCATTTGTTTTAAGATCTTAGGAGCAGAAGGATTTGTTTTAAACTCTTCCTTATTTAAGAACAGCCCTGTGGTGTTTCTTTGTAGCAAAGAAATCTATAACTTAAGGAACCTTTTAAAATTAGGGCAGAGAGCAAAGCAGAATGACTCAAGTTCACTATCATTTGCCCTTTGCTCACTCTATGTGTCTGTATTGTCTGGGAATGCTCATGAAGGCTTCAGAACAAACACACAGCTGGTATTACTGCCAAAAGTTTATGGTCAGGATTGTAAGCAAAACCTGAAAATTGATGGCTCCTTTATCATTATGATTAAGATACATTGAGGAGCCTTACACAGTTCTTTAAACCTCTGGTCATGTGTATCTATCTGCTGAAGGGAAGAGTGATTATTTTTAAAATCTTATTTATTGGGTGATATGTTTTGGTTTTGGAGACAGTCTTACTCTGCTGCCCTGGGCAGAGTGCCGTGGCATCATCCTAAATCACAGCAACCTCAAACGCTTGGGCTTAAGCAGTCCTCTTGCCTCAGCCTCCTGAGTACCTAGGACTATAGGCGCCTGCCACAGTGCCCAGCTAATTTTTCTATTTTTAGTAGAGACAGGGGTCTGCTTTTGCTCAGGCTGGTCTTGAATTCCTTAGCTAAGGTGATCCACCGGCCTCGACCTCCCAGAGTGCTAGGATTACAGATGAGCTATCTTGTCTGGCCTGGGTTTTACTTTTTTTTAAAGCTAAGTTAGAACTCCAAGGTTAATATTGTCTGGTTTGTTTCTTTTTTTGAAACAGTCTCACTTGGTCACCCTTGGTAGAGTGCCATGGCATTGTAGCTCACAGCAACCTCAAACTCTTAGGTTCAAGTGATCCTCTTGCCTTAGCCTCCCAAGTATCTGGGACTACAGGTGCCCACCACAATGCCTGGCTATTTTTTAGAGACAGGGGTCTTGCTCTGGCTCAGGCTGGCCTCAAACCTGTGAGCTCAGGCAATCCATTTACCTTGGCCTCCCAAGTTCTGGAAGGTTAATACTGTCTTAATTCAAAAAAGTATAAGAGAAGATAGTATATAACCCATAATCTCATTACCAAATGACTCCTATATTTAAAAAGTAGTAAAATATGCATGTGTTTTAAGAAAACTTCAAAGTACAGAAAGATATAAGATGAAATAGAAGCACCTTCTCCCATTCCCTCGATTTAGTTCTCAGAGGAATCTACTACTAACAGTTACCTGCTCACTCTTTAAGAAAAGGACACTTAGGCTGTGTAGTGGCTCACACCTGTAATCCTAGCACTCTGGGAGGCTGAGGCACGTGGATTGCCTGAGCTCACAGGTTTGAGACCAGCCTGAGCAAGAACGAGACCTCTTCCCTAAAAATAGCTGGGCATTGTGGTGGATGCCCATAGTCCCAGCTACTCGGGAGGCTGAGACAAGAGAATCACTTGAGCCCAAGAGTATGACGTTGCTGTGAGCTGTGATGACACGGCATTCTACCGAGGGCAACAGGTGAGACTCTGTCTTAAAAAAAAAGTATACTTACTACAGTGTAAGCATACGTAAGCATATCCTTTTTTATGTTCATAAGAGGGATCATTTGGTAAACAGCTGTAGTCTTGTTTTTGTCACAAGTAGAGGCTCCCAGCTTGGCCTTGGGGGGGGTGTCTATAAACTTGACAACCACCCCCTGCTTCTACCATAATTCACCCTATTGCCTAGATTCAATGGCAGTGATTATAAATATAATTTTGCTACTAGATGGCTGTATATTCAAAAGTAGAAGGTAATATCCCCATATCTATCTTGTTCTTTTTAATTGGTCCACAGTAATTCATAAGTGCATATACCATTATTTATTTAGCCAATCTGTTTGTGGACATTTATGGGATGATGATTTCAAGATCACATTTACAAATTAAATGAATGAGTTCTTAAGATATAGAAACGAAGAGGGAATTATCTGGTTAATGTTGGTGAAGATTGCAGACTAGTTAATTATGCAGACAAGATCATTTTTGTAGCATAGAATATTACTGATCTCCTGCCTCCTCCCAAATTGGAGCACTGCTAAGCCCATCAGGTTGCCTCCTTAGTCTTCATAAGTAATATGGAGCATGTCCTACTTCTGGGTCGCAGTTCCTTCTCCTATGCTTTCATTGCATTTTGTACATCCCTCCATTAAAGTTACAAACTGGTCTGTTAAAATTATGGTTTGCATATGGGATGGGAAGAGTGTCTTGCCATTTCTGTGTATTCCTTGTGTATTCCACATAGGTGCTCCACATGCTATAGGGAACATGTTCTCAGCGGAGTATCTTAGCAGAAGTCAGTAGCTTCACCAAAGCTCTTTGCTTGAGCCTTCCATTCCAGGTAGTCTTCAAATGGAAGTAGTGGCAGTGCCTGTCTGGTTTGAGCTTTACACGGCAAAGCTTGCTCTGGTTCTGAGTTATGAGGCTATTTACTCTATGGAGAACCTGCAGAACCAAAATAGAGGCTCCTCCCTCTCCCCCTGATGGGCTGTCATCCTCCTCCTCTGCAGCCATAATTCACCCAGGTGCCTACACTCAGTGACAGGGGATGATGGTAAATACACTGCTAATAGATAGAATGTATTCAAAAGTAGATTGTGATATCCTTATACCTTCTGGTAATAAATCTTAAGCAAAACAGAGCACCCCTTTTCGACCTAATAATTAAGGCTGTTGCTACAAAATAGTTATTAATATCATGGAGGCAAGAGAGAAGGCATTTAAAAGGAATTACTTGATAGCTATCTTTATCTTTTCTTCATTTTTCTTGTTTGCTTTTGATTTGAGGTTGTCACACCTTCATATGGCATTTTAGAAAAATGCCAAAGCTATCCTTCATTTATTTTCCCAGCCCTCTCTATTCCTTGATCCTGACTCAGACTATAAACCAGTGGATTTGGCAAGGATTTCCTTAAGCGTTATGTTCAAACCTATCAAATATTTGGAAGGTACATACATATGTTTGAACATAAAAGTGCCTTAGGTTTGCGTAATCTGCACATTCAAACTAGATTTTAACTCAACAATTTCCCATAAATAGACTGTTCACATGTTTTCTATCTCTTTTGGTTATTTACATTTATTTTAATCTAATTTTAAAATTTCTCATTACTGGCATTAACTTTGTGAAAGTGTTTTTAAGGGACATAATAGAATTCAAACACTGGAAGAATCAAGATAGATTGGTTTATGCTTGTTACAACAGTGGCTTAAAACAACA
>CAUYQV010040228.1:0-25533 GCA_963574575.1 Galagoides demidoff
TGGTCCCAGCTACTTGGGAGGCAGAGGCAGGAGACTCGCTTGAGCCCAGGAGTTGGAGGTTGCTATGAGCTATGATGCCATGGCACTCTACCCAGGGGGATAGCTTGAGGCTCCATCTCAAAAAAAAAAAAAAAAAAAAAAGATGACAAATGGTAGCAAATAGCAGGATGCCCCCTTTCCTCCAATCCATGGCAGATGCCATGACGTGATCACAGCCCTCTTTCTGAGATCTTCCAACATTCACCAAGATAGCATGTTTTGAGTGACCTCTGTTGAAGTTTCAGGATAAAGAGAGTTTTTGCAAATATTCTGCTTTTTATCTCCCTTGAAATGATTATCAGCTCAGGGTAGATACCATGCTAATCTACCTTTCTTTCTTTCTTTCTTTCTTTTTTTTTTGAGACAAAGTCTCACTTTGTTGTCCTTGGTAGAGTGCTATGGCATCATAGCTCACAGCAACCTCAAACTCTTAGGCTCAAGAAATTCTCTTGTCTCAGATTCCCTAGAAGCTGGGACTCTAGGCACCCAACAACAACACCCACCTGTTTTTATAGATGAAGTCTCGGGTGGTGCCTGTGGCTCAAGGAGTAGGGCACTAGCCCCATATACTGGAGGTGGCGGGTTCAAACCCAGCCCCAGTCAAAAACTGCAAAAATAAATAATAAAATGTTAAAAAAAAAAACTATATAGATGAAGTCTTGCTCTTGTTCAGGCTGGTCTCAAACATATGAGCTCAGTCAATCCACTCACCTTGGCCTCCCACAGTGCTAAGATTATAGGCATGGGCCACATATTCAGCCATAATCTGTCTTGTTCACAGTTATATCCCCAGCATTAAGTAAAATGTCTGGCATATAGTGTGAATTAAACAATCTATCCATATTGTAAAAGAGTAACATACATTAAGACTAGTAGGCTGTATTCCTGAACTATAACAGTTGACCTAAAAACTCTATTAATTCAAATAACATATGAATAAACCAAAAGAAATAAAAGCTATTTGATCACCCTGTCAGATACTGGGAAAAAAATTTTATTTTTTTAGAGACAGGATCTCACTCTGTCACCTAGGCTGGAGTGTGGTGGCAAGGTCATAACTCCCTGTAGTCTTAAACCTCTGGGCTCAAACAATCCTCCCGCCTTAACCTCCTAGTAGCTTAAGGTGCATGGATTCATGGATTACAGGTGCATGCCACCACACTTAACCAATACATTTTTTTTTTTTTTGCAGGTTTTGGCCGGGTCCATGTTTGAAGCTGTCATCTCCCGTATATGGGGCTGGCACCCTACTCCTTTGAGCCACAGGCGCTGCCCTAGCTGATATTTTTTTTAACTTTTTTGGAGAGACACAGTTGCCCAGGCTGGTCTCAACTCAAACTCCTGGCCTCAAGCAAGCCTGCTACCTTATCTTCCCAAAGTGCTGAGATTATAAGCATGAGCCAATGCATCCAGTGAAAAATATTTTATGAAACTGAATACCTACTTGTGATTTTTTTTTAAATAGACATTTAGTAAACCAGGAATAGAAACATAACAAAGAATGTTTGAAATAAACAGTCAATATCAAACAACGTTCAGTAGAAACAACAGAGTCAAGGTTGAAAAATAGACCTATCTGTTGTATCAAATCCAGTCAACTGTAGTCAGTTATGAAAATGTTAGCAGGAGATTTCTTTTTTTTTTTTTTTTTTTTGGGATGGAGCCTCAAGCTATCCCCTTGGGTAGAGTGCCATGGCATCACAGCTCATAGCAACCTCCAACTCCTGGGCTCAAGCAAGTCTCCTGCTTCTGCCTCCCAAATAGCTGGGACCACAGGCGCCCGCCACAACGCCCGGCCATTTTTTGGTTGCAGCCATCATTGTTGTTTGGCAGGCCCGGGCTGGGGATTCGAACCCGCCACCTTAGGTGTATGTGGCTGGCGCCTTAGCCAATTGAGCCACAGGCTAGCAGGAGATTTCTGAAATAGAGTCACGACTTAGCAGGAAAAAGTACTAAGAAGTACTAACTATGTCTGCCACGGCATCACATGGGCACTAGCATCTGAGAGGCCTTCACTTTATAAAAGAACCAAGACAAGGTGGTTCTTGTTAGGGCACCGGCCACATGCACCAAGGCTGGTGGGTTTGAACCCGGCCAGGGCCTACTAAGCAATAATGACAACAACAACAACAACAACAAAATAGCCAGGTATTGTGGCAAGTACCTATAATCCCAGCTACTTGGGAGGCTGAGACAAGAGAATCATGTAAGCCTAAGAGTTTGAGGTTGCTGTGAGCTTTGACACCGTGACAATCTACCAAAGACAACATAATGAGACTGTCTCAAAAAAATATTTACTATCGCCTTTATTATTCAACATCATTCTAGACAATGCATAAAATAAACATTAAGAACATATATATTAGAAAGGAAGAAATAATTTATCTGCCTAACTATAAATTCCCAAGAAGCAACTGAAAAACAACAAGATCTAATAAAAGTGCTTTAAAATGGCTTATTACGGCTTGGCACCTGTGGCTCAAGTGGCTAAGGCGCCAGTCACGTACACCTAAGGTGGCAGGTTCGAATCCAGCCCAGGCCTGCCAAACAACAATGATGGCTGCAACCAAAAAAATAGCCGGGCGTTGTGGCGGGCGCCTGTAGTCCCAGCTACTTGGGAGCCTGAGGCAGGAGACTCACTTGAGCCTTGGAGTTGGAGGTTGCTGTGAGTTGTGATGCCACCACATTCTACCCAGGGGGACAGCTTGAGGCTCTGTCTCAAAAAAAAAAAAAAAGGCTTATTACATGAAAAATACATTCATATCAATAGCTTATTAGCCAGCATTAGCATTAGTAGCTGGATGACACTCTGAAGGACTTCCACTTCCAGCATTATGGAAGAAAAGGTATTCAGAGGATTATCTAAAACAGGCAGCTTTATATTACATAGGTCACTGAGGTAGTGTTGGACTCAGAGGAGTCTTCAAAACCTTTCCTCAAAACAACACAAAAGGGCAGCGCCTGTGGCACAGTGGGTAGGACACTGGCCCCATATACCTAGGGTGGCGGGTTCGAACCCAGCCTCAGCCAAACTGCAACAAAAAATAGCCAAGCATTGTCGTGGACGCCTGTAGTCCCAGCTACTTGGGAGGCTGAGGCAAGAGAATCGCCTAAGCCCAGGAGCTGGAGGTTGCTATGAGCTGTGACACCATGGTACTCTACCGATGGCAATAAAGTGAGATTCTGTGTCTAAAGAAAAAAAAAAACACAAAATAGGCAGCGCCCATAGCTCAGTGGGTAGGGCACCAGCCAAATATACACTGAGGCTGCCAGGTTCAAACCGAATGGGCCAGCTAAAACAACAATGACAACTGCCATAACAACAACAAAAAGAAATAACCAGGTGTTGTGGTGGGTGCCTGTAGTACCAGCTACTTGGGAGGCTGAGGCAAGAGAATCTCTAAAGCCCAAGAGTTTGAGGTTGCTGTGAGCTGTGACACCATAGAACTCTACCCAGTGCAACAGCTTAAGACTCTGTCTCAAACACACACACACACACACAAAATAATATGTGAATTGTTGCTAGAGGGATAAGAGGCATGGAGGACTACTCTGACAGCACCCTTTGCTTAGTAGCATGATACTGATAAATTGTTTGCTGAGGACAGTTTGTTCCCAATAGGTGAGAGCTCATATCATGAGATTGGCAGACTGACTAGCTTTCGTTGTAAGGAAGGGGTGGGGGAAAATGGCAATTGTCATCTATCTTCCTTTAGCCCTGGGACTTGACAATGGCCTCTCCTAAGGAGCCATAACAATCAGGGAGTGGATTGAATCTTAGGCTGTGGGTGAGGTGGGATAGCTGAAGCAGATATGCCCATGCTAAGCTATAATGCACAAAAGGGGGCTGGGTAGTTTATTACTGTCTATAGACAGGTTATTGTAATAAATCTGTCTATAGAAGAATCAGAAACAAATTCTCATTGGAGGAAAACTTCTCTAATTTAAATAGTCTCATAAATTAAGATCGAGCAAACAATTCATAATCAAAGATTGCCCAGTGTATGGAAAAAAAAAAAGGCACAAGCAGAAATACCAAACAACAGACTTAGACTTCCCAAAGGCTAAAGATACTCTAATAGTAAGATACAGAATATATTATAGAACCATTTTATATAAAACGTTTTAAGTGACACAAGTTACAATCACAAATATGCACAAGTTCTGAGAAATTTTCAGGAATAAACAAATTTTGAGAGGAGAAAAATGATATTTCTGGGAAAAAATGTTGAAATAAACTGAATGCAAGAGTTTGGCTGGGCATGGTGGCTCACGCCTGTAATCCTAGCACTCTGGGAGGCTGAGGCTGGTGGATTGCCTGAGCTCACAGATTCAAGACCAGCTTGAACCAGAGTGAGATCTCATCTTTTAAAAAAAAAAAATAGGTGGGTATTGTGGCCAGTGCCTGTAGTCCCAGCTATTAGGGAGGCTAAGGCAAGAGAATAGCTTGAGCCTAAGAATTTGAAGTGGTGTGAGCTATGATGTCACAGTACTCTACTGAGGGAGACAAAATGAGACTCTGTCTCAAAAAAAAAAAAAAAAAGAGTAAAGTAACAGGTCAGATCCAGCTGAAGAGAGAATTAGTCAACAGTAAAATAAATCAAAGAAATAACTCAGAAAACAACAGGAAAATATATGGATATAGAAAATTTTCAAAAGAAAAATTCGTTACTTCGTTACTTCGTTAACAGATACGAAGTAAAGAATTAAAATTTCAATATAAATCTAACATATAGAACCCCAGATAAAGATAATAGAATTGAGAAGAGGCAATATATAAAGTGAGAAGGGCTGTGCATTTTCTAGAACTCATGCCTAAAATGTAGTGAAACTAAAAATTCCAAAGGCAAAGAAAAAGTCTTTAAAAACATAACTTTTCATTATGTTGAACTAGTTAGCTTGACTAACATTAAAACATAACTTTTCATTATGTTGAACTAGTTAGCTTGACTAACACTCTCACGGAAACTGCTGCTAAAGTATCTAATAAAATATTTTATAAAATAGTTAAAAGATTTATAAAATATTTTATAAAAAGCAAGAGAAAAATGAATAACATATAAAGAAGCGGCTCAGCGCCAGTAGTACAGTGGTTACAGTGCCATCCACATACCAAGGCTGGTAAGTTCGAATCAGTCTGAGCCAGCTAAACAACAATGGCAGCTGCAACAACAACAACAAATAGCCAGGCATTGTGGTGGGCACCTATAGTCCCAGCAACTTGGGAGGCTAAGGCAAGAAAATTGCTTAAGCCCAAGAGTTAGAGGTTGCTATGAGCTGTGACACCATGACACTCTACTGAGGGTGATATAGTGAGACTCTATCTCAAAAAAAAAAAGCAAAAACAAACAAACAAAAAACACATAAAGAAGCTCCAATGCATCTGACAACAGACTTCTCAGAGGAAATCATACAGGCCAAGTGGAACTACATATGTAATGTGCTAAAGGGAGGTGGCAGAGGGGGGACCATCAACCAAGAATATTGTACTCTGCAAATCTTTGCTTGAAATATGAGAGATAAAGTCTTTTCCAGACAAAGGCTGAGAGAATTCATCACCACTGGATCCATGTTACAAAAAATGCTAAATGGAATTCTTCAATCTGAAATAAAAGTACAGTAATGTACAAAAATAAAACATTTGAAGGTATAAAACTCATTGGTAAAAGTAAGTATACAGACAAATTCAGGATATTCTAATACTGTAATTGTGATGTGAAATTCACTCTTATCTCTAGTATGAAGACTAAAACACAAATATATTAAAAATAATAACTACTGTGGTACATGTACACCATGGAATACTATGCATCCCTAAAGAAAAATAGAGACTTTACCTACCTCCTTCATGTTTACATGGATGGAACTGGAAAATGTGCTTCTTAGCAAAGTGTCTCAGGAATGGAAGAAGAAGAAAAAGTATCCAATGTACACAGCCCTTTTATGAAACTAATCTATAGCTCTCAAGCAAAAGATACAACTTAATTCTAGCCCAAAAATATGGGGAGGCGGTGGGGTAGGGGAGGGGAGAAGGGCGGATGGGTGGTGGGAGGGTGACAGGAAAGAACACCTATATATCTGTCTAACAAGGGTACAAGTGAACTTTTCTAGAACTAGAATATAAATGTATTGATACAATGATTAAGCAAATGACATGAAATTTATGTTAATCAGCTTGATGAAAGTGTTTCAAATTGTATATGAAACAGCACAATGTACCCCATGTTTGCATTAATGTATACAGATATCAATTAATAAAAAAAAAAAGATAACTCAGGCTCCTCAAATGTGAACATTCTGTGACATTTGCTCTTCTCTCTCTGTTCCACAGCAGTGTGTGTGGACACGCTGTGCATGTTATAAAAATAACATACATTATATATACATATGTACACTATAAATGTTATATAAATATATCTTATATGTACATGTACACTAAATACATGCACTATGCATATTATATAAATGTGCATGTTATAAACACACACATATACACACTTTACATGTTATATACTATATATAATATATGCACACTTGTGCACACTATACGTGTTAGATAAATATATATTACATATACACAAACATACACACTATGCATATTATTTAAATAATACAGTATACATTATATAGACATGCAATGCATGTTTTATAAATAAATATTATATACACATAATGTATATTATATGTATATAAATAATGTAATGTATATACACACATATGCACACACACTATGCACATGATGCACTAATATATGTTATATATACACACATACATATATACATATACATAGGCATTATGTATTTTACTTAAATAAGACATATTATATACTTACACATACATACAGCCTATGTATATTATATAAATATATAATACACTATGTCTATTATATAAGTAATATATATTATATATACATACATATATACATGCACACTGTATAATGTATATCATATATGCACGTATATACAAACATAAACTAGATATTATATAAATAATGTGCATATACACATACACATAAAATATATATGCACACTGTTATGTAAATAATATAATATGCATATATTATGTATATTATATAAAGTATATTATGAACACACACATAAAATATGTACTATATACACATTATATTATCTATGCACACTGTATTAATGTATATTATATATGTGCACATAAACATATAAAAATATACGCAGAGTATATATTTCATATAAATGTACATTATATACATGCACAAGTTTGTACATACACACCATATTATATAATCCCACCATAAAACACACACACACACGCACCATTTTTTTCTTAAGCAACTTAAGATGCAGCACTGCATGACTGAGCCCTACTGAACTGTGGGCTATCACCTTGCGGGGGATATAACTGTCCTTGCACCACACGGACTTCCGCCCACACAGCAGCATTGAGGCTGAGCTGCAGACGTTGGTATCACCACACACGTGGGTCCAGCCTCCACCAGTTCAGGAGCCTCCACAAGCTTGTTGGCTCCAGAAGCTGATGCAGTTGTTGCTTCTTTTTCTTTCTTTCTTTCTTTTTTTTTTTTTTGAGACAGGGTCTTGCTCTGTTCCCCAGGCTGGAGTTCAGAGGTGTCATCACAGCTCACTGCAGCCTCATTCTCCTGGGCCTCAGTAGTGAGCCTCCTGCCTCAGCCTCCTAGGTCTCTGGAACTACATGGGTGAACTACCATGTCTGGCTGTACTTCCCTAAGCCAGTTTGAATAAGGAGACTTTTGCTCACAAAGTCCTATAACCCAAGGAATGGGGGCTCTAGTTGGCTGTTATCAGGGGCAGAGTTAAAGCACAAATCTGGATGAAGGTGAGTAAATGGATGACTTCAACAGAAAGCCGTTTATATAAACTCCTATTAATAACATGTCTCTCTGAGGCAGATACATCCTACCTGGCACTCAGCTCCTGGCTTCCATCCTGGGGCAGAAAAAGTGTTCCATAAGTCACTCAGCTGGTGCTTGACTCCTGGACAGGCCATTACAGTAAGTCCATACGGTCTGTGTCCTAACATGGAAATAGTCGTTAGACAGGACTCATTTGTCGGGTGGTCTATTCCCACCCCTGGGCTTCCATCACAGAATCCTGGAGCTGCTGTCCACATCATGGCATGGCTGACCCCTTGAGCTGTGCTAGTGACTGTCCATTCACAGAGGCACATGCACTGGAAGCTACAGTCAGGCTGTGTTACCCGTGAATGGAGAGGACACCACACAGGGCTTCTGGACACACTGCCTTTGCTGGCAGAATTTTAAATGATTGCCTTCCCCTCATGCAAGGTGGCAGTCCTCCATTCATCCAAAATGCAGACCATTTATGATGGGTAGAAGCAGAAGAGAGAAAGGAAGAATATGTCTCTGGCTGTCAAATGGAAAGTACTCTATCTTCTAAGGAAAGTTGATTTTTTTTTTTTTAGGGACAGAATCTCACTTTATTGCCCTTGGTAGAGCACCATGGCATCACAACTGACAGCAACCTCCAGCTCTTGGGCTTAGGCAATTCTCTTGCCTCAGCTTCCCAAGTAGCTGGGACTACAGGCACCTGCCACAATGCTCGGCTATTTTTTGTTGCAGTTTGGCTGGGGCTGGGTTCAAACCTGCCACCCCTCAGTATAAGGTGCCGATGCCCTACTCACTGAACCACAACTGCCACCCAAGAATGTTCATTTTTTACTCTGTGGGCTTTGTGGTGCCAATTATCCTGTTCTTCCAGCAGGAGTAACTTCATCATTCTTAACCCCACAGTCAAGGGGTGGATGAACACCTGTGTGTGCATGTGTTCAGAGACCTCATGGGTATCCCAAAAGTGAGAGAAAGACTGGCAGTCACAGATGAAAGTGGCTTCCACTGGCTTGGCATCCTCAGCCAGTTTGGAAATCAACCTGTGGTTTTCTTTGCCCACATCCCTGCAACTGAGAATCAGTAAAAGCCCTGAAGAGAATCTCACTGACTGGGCTCTGGCTTGGTGGGTGCCCGTGATGTGGTCTCCTTCCATGAACAGCTTGGCAGATAAGGAGTCCAGGCCCTGGGGATGTTGTGTGTCCCAAGCAGGGGAGCTTTTCTGTACTGACTTGCTGGAAGGAGGAATCCTATGCTTCCAAGCAGAGTGCAGCATGTGCTCCAAGGGGCACTGTATCCTTTGCATTGTTTTGACTGTGATGTGCTTTGATTCGTGATTCTTATCTTTTGATTTGTAATAAAAGCCCACACAAGTAATTTCTAGGCACAGATCATATCTAACTCAGTGCTTTCAATGAATTAAGATTGTTGTAACATTGCAACCTGAAAAGATAGACTCAAACGCCACTTAGATGCAATTAATTGGTGATTTTATTGCACCTGTGCAGGGGACCACTGCTCTGAGAGACAGGCGGCCCTGAAGTGCAGGGCAAGTTGTCTTTTATATTACTATTTTTTTCTCTTTGCATAGTTTAAGCAAGCAGGTGATACAAAAACAGAACATTGCAGTTAGCTGGGGGCGGGGTTACAGCTTGGGTGACAATGAATACATCTTAAGTAACAATGGTTATAGTTTATGTAACAATGGTTACCACTTGGGTAACACAGCTTAGGTAGGTTTCCACCATTGTTCACCCACTGGGAACTTGGGGATTTTTTTGTGAAACTTTGGACTTCCTGTGCTTCTATGTTCTGAAGGCTTTTCTCGGAATCAACCCTGGAGGGGCATGGGAATGGGCTGGGAGCTTGTAGCAAGATCTAAAACATAAACCAGTCGTGTTTCTTTTTTTTTTTGGAGGGGCTGGGGCTTTCTGGCCTAGAGGGTAGAGAGTGTAAAGCCATGCAGACACTTTGATTCAAGCTTTGTGTGTGCATCTGTGAATATGAGTAGGCAGTAAGCATGTGTGAGTATGTATGTGTGTGAATGTGTTCAAACGAGTCAGTGTGTACAAATGCATATACACACGTGCATGTGTGTGCATGTGCACATACATGTGTGAGTGTGTGAATGTGTACATGGAGTGTATGTTTGTATGCAAGTATGTGTGAATGCGTGCCCACATGTGTGGTGTGTAACTGTGCATATGCAGTTCATTTGTGTGCACATTTGTGTGAATGGCATGCATGTGAGTGTGTGAATGCATAAATGCATGTGCATGTGTGCACATGTATATGAGAATGTGGACGTAAATAAACATGTATGTGTGGTGCCCAACCCTAAATGACAGCAAGATGGGCACATGTGCTGAGGACAGAGCACCAGTGCCACCCCTCCCCATCTCCCACACAACCTCAGACCCTCATTTCACCTTGAAGTTTGTCTGTGGACAGAAAGACGGTTCTGGGCCACAGAAACAGAAACAGCAGAGCATGAGTACAGAAGCTTCCTGAAGACTGGCCTGGACTTTTTAAAGGAACAATGAAATTCCTTTAGATATTTTTTGTTTCTTGAATTTTAATGAAAAGACTGATTTCTAGTCATTATTTATCTGTTGTCAAATTTTAACAAACAACTATAGTGATAATTGCTGAATTTCTACTCTATGTTTAGAGGAAACTGTCAGTTCACAAACATGGATTATTATCTATGTCTAAGGCATTTTTTCTGTAAATATACAGATTTAGTGCTGATTTTCAATACATATACAAAGATGATAATTATCACCAAAACTATTTTTTAACACTCTAAAATACATTTAAAAAAATAAAAGAAATGCCATTTTTCCATTAGAAATTCAAAAATATTTGTCTTGAGTCTGCCTCTTACATAATATTTTGGAAATTGCACTATCATTATCTTGTGTTAACTTTACCTTTTCTTTTCTAGTCCTTCTCAACTGATTTTATCACCTGGCCCTCACTTCATCAGGGTCTCTCCCACTCAGGCTGTCCCTGAGGCTGCCTGCACCATGGGGGCCAAAGGGGAAGAGAATGAGCTGGAGAGCCAGGCTCCCAGACTGTGGATCTTCAGTGTCCCAGGGACATGACATCTCGAGTCATGGGCATCTTTGCAGTGGCTTCCTCAGGGTAGTACACAAGCAAACTCAAAGCAGAGGGACAGCTGGCATCAGCCACAGGTGTGCCACTGACTCTGAGGGAAGCTGACTTGGGAAGCGACCTCCTGCTGGGTTTGGAGATCAATGGCTCTGTGTCTGAGGCCAGCAGAAAGAGAACCAATTAAGTAAAAAACTTTTTTTTTTGTGAGTTTATATCTTTTCCTTTTTGCCCCCATGTTACCACAGGCAGTTAATGTAGAGTGTAGGTGCAATGGGGGTGCTTTGCTTGTTTGAAGTCTCCAGCCCAAAGGAACCATCCACACTTACTTGAAGGCATTATCTGGGAAGACAACCTGGCTCACTCCTCTAGGGATTTTCATCTTAGACCCCTCTCAGCCAGGGGCCAAGCTATTGATGCATTTGTTTATTGGCTGGCTGAGGATATAATCATGACCTTGAGTACACGCACATGAATTACCTGTGATCCACCGCACATGATCTAACAATCCTGCACACACCTGAGATGCACAGTTCCTTCCCCAGAAGAGGAAGTAAAGGCCTCTTGAGATGTATGTCCTATTCCTGACATCCTATTACTTAAATACTATGGTGTAACAATAATTAAATACTGATATAAAGTATTTATACTTATGCTATCTTATGTTACATGATAACAGGATAAGAGAAGGAATAAACAAAGATAATTGCTACATGACACACACAAACATATTCATGACAAAATCAGGAGGAACTGTACATGACCCCTCTAGTCCTAGTTTCTGTAACCGGCTGTGTGGATGCAAAGTGGAAGAAAATTTCAGGTCATGAGTGGTGCTGTGAAGACCTTCACTAAGGTCAGAGGGTGCAGTGAGCGCACACCCGCCAGCCAGCAGGGCTGAGCCTAGTGTGCCATGGGGTCCCTGCACAGGGGAGGCAGGGCCTTTGTGCATAGTGGCCTCTACAGGGAAGTGTCTCCTGCAAGCCCTGTAGCAGCTGCTCTGTGAGTGGTGATCTCGATGTGCATGCTGGTGGCTGGGTCTGCAGCGCACATGGAAACTACCCACCAGATCCACAGCAAAAATTTGAGTGTCATGAGAAGTGGTGTTGGCATGACATAATGTCTACACCCTCCCCTGATGCACAGTGAGTAAACTGAGGCACAGTAGTTTAATACCTTGCTGAAAGTCACAGAGATGGCATTTTGCAGAGCCAGGGTTTGGGACCTGGCATTCTAGGAAGGGTACATGTGGAGAACTTGATTAAATGATTAAAACACATGAACTTTCTATTTTATACGCTTCAACCATTTAAAAATATATTGAATGAACATGTACTCTCTCTCTCTATATATATTTTTTTGAGACAGAGTCTCACTATGTTGCCCTTGGTAGAGTTCTGTGGCATCACAGCTCACAACAACCTCAAACTCTTGAATTTAAGTGATTCTCTTGCCTCAGCCTCCCAGAAGCTGGGACTACAGGCACCTGCCACAATGCTGAGTTATTTTTTCATTATTGTTGTCATTGTTGTTTAGCAGGCCCTGTCTGGGTTCAAACCCACCAGTCCCATTACATACAGCTGGTGCCCTAATCACTCAGCTGGCACTGAGCCAAACATGTACTATTTTAATAATAAACAATATATATATTTAGCTATTTCTCTTTTGCTCTGGTGCATTGCTATTTAAATTGATTCATGCTTTTATGTTAAGCATTATTTTCCTATTCAATAAAGAAGTTTCAAAATTTCTGCCCAAGAAACCACAGATACTGGCTGCACAGCCCCCTACAGGACAGCAGTTGCCCCAGCGGGTCTTGTGCCGGGAGCTGTGAAGTGACAGTCACAACTGCTGGCTGACCTGCAAGTGCTCTGTGCTGCCACTAAACGGGCTCAGCCTCTCAGGCTTGGCTTTTCCATGTTGATGGTGACAACCCAGACTTTCCTACTGTCAAATTCTGTAGAAATGTCAGTTGCTGAGATTAACTGTTGTTATTAATAAGCTCCACCCATAACTATAGCCTCAGTCTGGGGAGGTCAGTCTTCTCCCCTGAACAAGATAGTGCCAACTTTTGTCACAAGGGTGTGACTGCTGTGACTAAGCTCAGGAGACAGTCCTATGCATGAAAAGGCTTATGTTCCAGGTTCCTGGGTGGGCTCATCTGCCAGCTGTTTTGTGTCTCTCATTTGGAGAATATAAAACCATTCTAGACATGATGCAGACATGCATAGGAAACTCTAATGGGCTCCTGTCAAATGGGGAGGGGAGCTGGGGCACCCTCCCTCTTGGCTACCAGACTGGGTTCTCCACGGAGCTGAGGAGCACAGCAATTCAAAATTTTTCTACTGAGTTAAGAAAATCTCATTTATTCCAAGTGTGTACATGTGCTTTGCCTGATTCATCATTGCCAAGACATGGAAACATTCCAAGTGCACATGGACCCATGAATGGATTAACAGATTATAGTATACATGCACCATAAAATACTACTCAGCCATAAAAAAATATGGAGACTTCATATCTTTTATGTTTACCTGGATGGAGCTGGAACATATTCTTAGTAAAGTATATTAAGAATGGAAAAAAAATATCCAATATACTCAATAGTACTAGAAAATCAATATATAATCACCTAGTCATTCATATGAATGGCAAAACATGACTATAGTCTATAATGTAGAAGGGAAGAGGAGGAGGAGGGGAAGGGGGAGATGGAAAGAGGAGGAGGAGGGGAATGGGAAGATGGGAGGAGAGAGGGTATTTGGGGGGACTTCACCTATTGTGTATGATGCAATGGTACATTTTTAAACTATTAATAAATGAGTATAATTGTGATGGATGTGTTACTTAGTTCAAGTACGCTTTTCACATTGTATATCAAAGCAGTACACTGAACCACATAAATGCACCAATGTACAAAGTCATGATTTAATAAAAAAAATAATAAAAAAATTAAAAAATAAATTTACCTTTTATCCTACATGGAACCTGACACTGTATTGGTGCTTAATAATTGTTAAATAAAGTACTCATTTTAAATACTTGTTTGCTATCCCTACAGACTCTAGATGAATATCTAAATCTGTATTTCCTTTCATTAATTCATCTTATTTCAGTGAATAAAAGATTTAATATACCTACTGCTTTTTTGCTGTATGTTTTAGGAAAATGAGTGTATTATTGAGCTCACAGTCTAAAACTGGCAAAAGTCATATCTATGTAGTTCTTTGGTATGTCCAACCACAAGTTGGTAATTGATGATGAGATTGAAAAAAAAAATAAAATTGAAAAAAATTGTCTTAAAGTTTCATTTTTACTGTAATGGAGATAACCTAAAAAATTATGTTGATCTACCTTGTTTAAAGCTGAGATAGAGGGCATTAAGTATATAGACCAATGAAAGTGAAAAATATAGTTTTGTTTCTCTCATGGCTGTTGAAGCCAAAACAGTTTTAAAGAAACCCTGAGAGAGTCAGTACACAGTATCCAAATTAGGCCAAAACATGCAAAAGTTACTCCATTTCCTCTGATGTCCAATTAGATTCTTAGAAGGATTTGAGTCTGTAATCTATTTGCTATGATCCTGAGTATAAATAATCTCATGTACCAGTACACGGAATGATCAAATTATGTTACATAAGTATGTTATTTGAAATTCTTATTTTCCTGTCATAGGATTGAATTTTGAAAAATATACTGTTAATTTTCTTTCTATGTGATTGAATTTTCTTTCACGATCTTTCCTTATGTCAAGATTTCTAAATTTCAAAGTCCTTTTACTTCTGTAATTTATTAGTTTTATGATTCCGTATAGGCTTTATTAAGCCATTATGTATTAGTTATAACTTTCCTCTCTGTGTTTTTTTTGTTCATTCAATTAAATAACATTTTATTTATTTTTCAAGAAAAAAAGGAAGATCTTTAATCACAAAATCGTAGGGACCATTCATTTATTTTGTTTATTTGAAAGCTAAAGAAGTAAGTGATTGGTTTAAAATCAGAGTCCCAATTTCATGATTTGATAATGGGTTTATGATGCTTTTGAGCCACTCTGACCTGGTCTCCTTCTGTCTCTTGCATCAATGATTCTCATTAACAGAACATGATCACAAGGACCTGCACACAGTACAAGAAAGCAGTGTCTGCTGGACCCTGAACCAGTAGCTGAAGTCACAGGCAGAGTACGTATGCCAACTATGTGATTCATGACCTCTTTAGACAGTACAAAGATCTGAAAGTAGTGCTTTATGACTCCCTCATCGAATTTTCTGTCATTCTAAATTCTTTACACTCGGTGCATATTAATAAAATCACAAAAGAATACTGTACTATAAATAATAAGCTATTTACCTTAGAATGTTTCTGTGAGCTTGCCCTGTGCTGTGTATTAAAGATCAATGTACAATAGACAATCATGTAGTTTTCTTTATTTGAAGGCACATGAAATGAGTTCATGCTGAATCTTTCCCAACAGTTATTTAAGATAGATGTAAGTCAAAATGTTTACCTCAAAAATCACATGTTGGAGTCCACTTGTCAAGAAAAGTTTCACAATTGGCTTCAGAGATTACAGTGGAGAATGATAGAAAGTCTTTTCCTCTGCAGTACAAGGGAAGAACAGGATCACCTCACATTTTCCAGCTCTTTGGTTTATGAAAATATCAGGCTAGCACCATAGCCTACAAAGGTCTCAGGTTACTGAAATGGCCCCACCAGTCTTGGATCACTGTTGAGGAGTCAGAATATAGCTGTTATATGGGTTGAATCCTAATGTACACATGATTACTAGAAACCTACCAGTGAATACACAAGGAAAACATTTTTTTTTTTAGACAAGAGTTTTACTCTGTTACACTGGGTAGAGAGCTATAGTGTCATAACTCAAAGCAACCTCAAACCTGTGAGTTCAAGTGATCCTCTTGCCTCAGCCTCCCGAGTATCTAGAACTACAGGTACTCAACACAACACCCAGCAACTTTTTCTATTATAGTGTGTGTGTGTGGGGGGGTGCTGTCTGGCTGTTGCTCAAGATTGTCTCAAATTCCTTTGCTCAGGCAAGGTGTCCTCAAATTACAGCCCATGGGCTGCATGCAGTCCACCTAGGACATTTATACAGCCTGCTGGGTGTTTTTGCCACTGCTGCCTGTCCTGCTTAGCAGCTGACTTGTCCCAGGGCCCTAAGTCTGGCCATCCAATGGTCTGAGGAAACATGAAACTGGCCCCCTGTTCAAAAAAGTTTGAGGACCCCTGGCTCAGGCTATCCACATACTATGCTTCCTGAGGTTTACAGGTGTGCGACACTATGCCCAGCAAACTATACAAAATCTTCCAAAAAGGAAAAGCTCTGGACCATGTGGTTTCACACCACAATTCTCTGAAACCTTCAAATAAGAATTACTACCTGGCTCAGCACCTGTAGCTCAAGCAGCTAGGGTGCCAGCCACATACACTGGAGCTCATGGGTTCAAATCCAGCCTGAGCCTGCCAAACAGAAATAGTAACTAAAACAAAAAAATAGCTTGGCATTCTGGTGGGCACCTGTAGTTCCAGCTACTTGGGAGGCTGAGCCAAAAGAATTTCTTAAGCCCAAGAATTTGAGGTTGCTGTGAGCTGTGACATCATGGCACTCTACCCACAGCAACAGCTTGAGAGTCTGTCTCAAAGAAAATAAATAAAGAACTACTACCTATATTGCATGATCTATTTGCAAAAGTATTCAATAAGATCTTAGCAAGCAGAATACTGTGACACATTAAAGAAGTTATACGTCAAGATAAAGTAGGATTTATTGTAGGGATGTAAAGTTAGTTCAACATATGTAAATCCATAAATTATCATTTATCACATAAATAAAATCAAAGACAATGAGCATATGATTCTCTGGATGCAGAAAAGATTTTAAAAGTATCCATTATCCTTTCTTGATAAGAATGCTTAAGAAAGGGCCATTTCTGGTGGTTCACACCTGTAATCCTAGCACTCTGGGAGGCTGAGGGGGGTGGAATGCTTGAATTCATGACTGCAGGACTAGGCTGAGCAAGAGCCAGATCCTGTCTGAAAAATAGCTGGGCATTCTGAGTGGGGCATCACTTTAACCCAGGAATTTGAGATTGCTGTGAGCTATGACACCATGATACTCTCTACCCAAGGTGACAAAGTGAAACTCTGTTTCAAAAGAAAAAAAACAAGAGGTGGGGGCAGAGTCAAGATGGTGGACTACAGCCAGCTTTTTACAGAAGCTCCCATCCAGAAGGAGCCTTAAAAGACAAAAGTCTAGCAAGGGAGCTTATGGTTTGTAGCCGAGCTGAGAGAGAAGATTGAAGAGTGCACTTCAACCTTCCTGGGGCAAGCTACGGCCCCAAAAATACAACCAAAAGGTACAAAATCCACCACCAAGTGGACGAGAATCCCCTCCCCCACAACAAGGACTCGCAGTTTACTCCATGCAAACAAACGAGCAGAGTTCAAACTCTTTTAGGGAGAGAACCACTAAAAACTGGACCTCCTACACTTGCTGGCATGCCACAGCACTCTTCTGCCAGGCATAAAACTGTAAAACTGTATAAAACTGTATATATTCCCCATGTGCAACATTGAACTCTGAGGAAACCCCACCCACCCACTCCAAGGTCTGGAGGTTTGTTCCCTATGGAGTCCAGATTCTCGGGCATCTTCTTGAGCGAAGTGGAGGGGCAAAGGGCTAGTGCTGCTCTGTGCTGACTGTGGCACAGGAGTGAGGAGAAGAAAGTTGGCTTGGAGGAAGCTATACACCAACAATGGCATCCTGAGCTGCGAACTGACACCATTCCAGCCCCATGTCTCTGGGCAACCAGAGGCTCCAGACAGCAGCCACAGGCAGAACGCTGATAACTTTCGTAAGTAAAGAGACCATTAGCACCAGCTCTCAGGGTAATACAACTGAGACAAAGGCAGTGGGTGCACAGAGGCTGGAATTGACATCTGAGTGTAAACTGCTATTTGTCTGCTGCCCAGAGCTGAATGCAGCCTCTGACTTGCAGAGGAATCTAGCCAGATGGAAGTCTAATTCAAACATGCAAGGTCCCCCTGCTGAATGCAGATTTCTGGCTGATTTTGCCAGTCATAAACCCCGGGAGCAGTTGCCTACTGGAGTGAATAGGGTCAAAGACCTGGGGGGTTATGAGTGACTGGGTGTGAGGTGGGGAAGGAGGTATTAACCTTCCCAGACTAATCCATTTGCTGGGTGGGTCATTTTGCCCTCACGGAGCACTGGAGCAACTTATATCTGAGCTGCGAGCAGACTACTCTTATCTAGCTGCCGGAGATATTTGAACTCTCCACCTGAAACTGGTGCTGACTGGGACAACTGATTTGGACCCCTTAAACCAGGTAGACAACCCAGGGACTATTCAAAGGGGCACCCTAGGTGTATGGTTGAGTGAAGGATTGATTTTCCTTGATATTCCTTGCCCAATTATTGCTTGTGTGGGCGGGGGTGACTTAATTGCTGATATTTCTCCACAGCTGAGACTTCAACCAAGAGTAACTAAATCACTAGGGTAGGACAGAGACCAGCTGAAAATAAGACAAAGCCACTTAGCCTAACCACACCAAGCAGGTCCTCAGTCTCTTAGGCCATAAAAGCATATGGGTCTTTGACAAACTTCAAAGGGGAAAAGTCAAATGGGGTAAAATAATCAAGGGGCGAATCAGTGGAAAGGCTCTGGTAATATGAATAACCAGAGTAGATCAACCCCCCCCAAGAAAGGATGTGGCTGGTAATATGAATAACCAGATGGCTGGGCACCTGTGGCTCAATCAGCTAAGGCGCCAGTCATGTACACCTAAGATGGTGGGTTCGAATCCCCAGTCCGGGCCCGCCAAACAACCATGATGGCTGCAAACAAAAAATGGCCAGGCATTGAGGCGGGCACCTGTGGTCCCAGATACTTGGGAGGTGGAGGCAGGAGACTCACTTGAGCCCAGTAGTTGGAGATTACTATGAGCTATGATGCCATGGCACTGTACCCAGGGGGAGAGCTTGAGGCTCCGTCTCAAAAAAAAAAAATATGAATAACCAGAGTAGGTCAACCCCCCTCCCAAGAAAGGATGTGGCAGACAAAGCTGAAGATCCCCTTTGTAAACAAATGGCTGAGGTGTCAGAAATTTAATTCAGTATTTGGATTGCAAATAAGATAAACAGAATAGAGGCAAAGATAGAACTAGAAATTCAAGGAGCATTCCAAAAGTTCACTAAAGAATTGAACGAATTCAAAGACAAAACCAACAAAGATTTTGAAACATTAAGTCAAGAGATTGTATCCCTCAAAGATCTGAAAAATACGGTCGAATCTCTTGGTAACAGAGTTCAGGAAGGAGAAGAAAGGATCTCAGATGTAGAAGAGAAAGCTTCTGAATATGACCAAAAGTCCAAAGAGAATCATAAATGGAAAGTAAAAACAGATCATTTTCTCACAGAGCTCTGGAATAATTTGAAGAAAACTAATATTCACCTCATAGGAATCCCTGAAGGCGATGAAGTTGCTTTGCAAAACACAGACGCTCTTCTTTATGAAATTATGGAAAAGCACTTTCCAGATATGTTAAGAGATCCTGAAATTCAGACTGTGGACAGCTTCAGAACCCCAGCACAACTCGACCCAAATAAGACACCTCCCAGACACATCATAATTAACTTACTAAAGTTAATATGAAAGAGAAAATCTTGAAAGAAGTGAGTCATAAGAAAACCAAAACCTACAAGGGGAAAAATATTAGAATAACAGCAGATCACTATGCTGAAACCTTTCAGGCAAGAAGAGGGTTGTCATAGACATTTAATCTCTTAAAACAAAATAACTTTCAGCCCAGGATCCTATGTCCAGCTAAACTGAGTTTCATTTATGATGGAGAAATTAAATACTTTAATGACATCCATGTGTTGAAGAAATTTGCCATAACTAAACCAGCTCTCCAGGATATTATCAGACCTATTCTCCATTATGACCAGTGCAAACCTCCACCACAAAAGTAAACTAACTCAGAAACTATTGATCAAACTACAACTTCTACAGTAGAGAAAGGATTAAAAACATCCACTGGACTTCTGAACAACTTGATACCTAAACTTTTATCAGGTTTATCAATAATTTCAATTGTTTAAATTGTCCTCTAAAGAGGCACAGATTGGTTGATTGGATACAGAAACTCAGACCAGACATCTATTGTATACAAGAATCTCATCTTACCTTAAAAGACAAATATAGACACAGAGTAAAGGGATGGTCATCTATATTCCAGACTGATGGAAAGCAGAAAAAAAGCAGGTATTGCAATTTTATTAACAGATACAATAGGTTTTAAACCAACAAAAGTAACCAAATATAAAGATGGCCACTTTATATTTGTTAAGGACAATCCTCAATATGATTAGATCTCAATTATCAATACATATGCACCTCAATTTATAAAAGAGACTCTAACTGGCATGAGCAACTTGATCTTCTCCAGCTCCATTATAGTCAAAGATTTTAACACTCCATTGGCAGTGTTGGATAGATCCTCCAATAAGAAGCTTAGCAAAGAAATCTTAGATTTAAATTTAACTATTCAACTTCTGGACTTATTAGACATCTACATAATATTTCATCCTGACAAAACTGAATACACATTTTTCTCATCAGTACATGGGACATACTCCAAAATTGATCACATACTAGGCCACAAATCCAACCTCAGAAAATTTAAAGGAATAGAAATTATTCCATGCATCTTCTTGGACCATAATGGAATAAAAGTTGAACTCAGCAACAACAGGAATCTGCAGACTCATACAAAAACTTAGAAGCTAAATAACCTTATGATGAATGATAGATGGGTCAGAGATGAGATGAAGAAGGAAATTACCAAAGTTTTAGAACAAAATGATAATGCAGATACGAGTTATCAGAACCTCTGGGACAATGCAAAGGCAGTCCTAAGAGGAAAATTTATAGCATTGCAAGCCTTCCTCAAGAGAATGGAAAGAGAGGAAGTTAACGACTTAATGGGACATCTCAAGCAGCTGATGCAGAAAAAACATTTGATAACATCCAGCATCCCTTCATGATCAAAACACTTAAGAAAATTGGTATAGAAGGGACATTTCTTTTTTTTTTTTGAGACAGAACCTCAAGCTATCCACTTGTGTAGAGTGCCATGGCATCATAGCTCATAGCAACCTCCAACTCCTAGGCTCAAGCGAGTCTCCTGCCTCCACCTCCCAAGTAGCTGGGACCACAGGTGCCCGCCACAACGCCAGGCCGTTTTTTAGTTGCAACCATCATTGTTGTTTGATGGGCCCAGGCTGGGGATTCGAACCCGCCACCTTAGGTGTACGTGGCTGGCACCTTAGCTGATTGAGCCACAGGCACTGAGCCAGAAGGGGCATTTCTTAAACTGATAGAGGCCATCTATAGCAAACCCACAGCCAATATTGTATTGAATAGAGTTAAGTTGAATTAATTTCCACTCAGATCAAGAACCAGGCAAGGTTCTCAATGTCTCCATTGCTCTTTAACATTGTAATGGAAGTTTTAGCCATCACAATCAGGGAAGAAAAAGCAATCAAGGGTATCTACATAGGATCAGAAGAGATTAAATTTTCACTCTTTGCAGACGATATGATTGCATATCTGGAAGATACCAGGGATTCTACTATTAAACTCTTAGAAATAATCAAGGAATATAGCAGCATCTCAGGTTACAAAATCGACACTCATAAATCAGTAGTTTTCATATACACCAATAGCAGCCAAGCCAAAAAAAAAAAATAGTCAAGAACTCTATTCCATTCATAGTAGTACCAAAGAAGATGAAAGATTTGGGAGTTTACCTAACAAAGGACATGAAAGATCTCTATAAAGAGAATTATGAAACGCTAAGAAAAGAAATAGCTGAAAATGTTAACAAGTGGAAAAACATACCATGCTCATGGCTGGGAAGAATCAACATTGTTAAAACGTCAATACTACCCAAAGCAATATATAATTTTAATACAATTCCCATTAACCTCCACTGTCATACTTTAAAAATCTAGAAGAAAATAATACTTTATTTTATATGGAATCATAAAAACCCTCAAATAGCAAAGACATTACTGAGGAACAAAAACAAAGTAGGAGGAATTACGTTACCATACATCAGACTATACTATAAATCAATAGTGATCAAAACAGCATGGTACTGGCACAAAAACGGAGAAGTAGATGTGTGGAACAGAATAGAGAGCCAAGAGATGAATCCAGCCACCTACCGTTATCTGATCTTTGATAAGCCAATTAAAAATATTGAGTGGGGAAAAGATTCTCTATTTAATAAATGGTGCTGTGCTAACGGGATGGTGACCTGTAGAAGACTGAAACTGGACCCACACCTTTCACCGTTGACTAAGATTGATTCTCACTGGATAAAAGATTTAAACTTAAGACATGAAACCATAAAAATACTAGAAGAAAGTGTAGGGAAAACACTTGAAAAAATTGGCTTGGGTGCAAATTTTATGAAAAGGACCCCTCAGGCAATTGAAGCAATGTCCAAAATACATTTTGGGGACCTGATTAAACTTAAAAGTTTCTTCACAGGCAAGAACACAGTAAATAAAGTGGGTAGACAGCCCTCAGAATGGGAGAAGATATTTGCTGGTTATGGCTCTGACAAATGTTTAATAACAAGAATCCACAGAGAACTCAAACATATTAGAAAGAAAAAAACAAGCTATCCCATCTCAGGGTGGGCAAGGAACTTGAACAGAAATTTCTCTAAAGAAGATAGGCGCATGGCCTACAGACATATGAAAAAATGCTCTCCATCCTTAATCATCAGAGAAATGCAAATCAGAACAACTTTGAGGTACCAACTAATCCCAGTAAGATTAGCCCATATCACAAAATCCCAAAACCAGGGATGTTGGCATGGATGTGGAGAAAAGGGAACACTTCTACACTGCTGGTGGGAATGCAAATTAATTCGTTCCTTTTGGAAAAGACATCTGGAGAACACTGGGAGAACTAAAAATAAACCAACCATTTGATCCTGCAATTCCTTTATTAGGCATATATCCAGAAGACCAAAAATAGAATTACAACAAAGATATTTGTATCAGAATGTTTATTGCAGCCTGATTCAGAATTGCTAGGTCATGGAAGAAGCCTAAATGCCCATCAACCCATGAATGGATCAATAAATTGTGGTATATATACACTATGGAATACTAAGCAGCCCTAAAGAAAGATGAAGACTTTACCTTTTTCATGTTTATA
The DNA here is from genome assembly GCA_963574575.1 of Galagoides demidoff. Lineage (NCBI taxonomy): Eukaryota > Metazoa > Chordata > Mammalia > Primates > Galagidae > Galagoides > Galagoides demidoff. The sequence continues at coordinate 23,287 of CAUYQV010040228.1, forward strand.
TGGATGGAATTAGAAAATGTTCTTCTCAGTAAAGTATCTCAAGAATGGAAGAAAAAGTATCCTATGTACAGAGCTCTATTTTGAAACTAATTCATAGTGTTTATAGGAATGTCATAACCTAATTAAAGCCTTAAAATATGGGAAGGGGGTGGGAGGGGGAGGGAGGGTGATTGGTGGGGTCACTTCTATGGTTATCTCACAAGGGTACAAGTGAGTCTTTCTAAAAGCAGAGTATGAATGTCTTAACTTAATGAATAAGAGGTTGACATGAAGGTTATGGTAACTAGTTTCATGAGAGTATTTCAAAATGTATATGAAAACAGCACACTGTACTCCATGATTACGTTAATGTGCACAGTTATGCTTTAAGAAAAAAAAATAAAATAAAATAAAAGGAACGCTTAAGAAAACAGTCTTCCGTGAGACATTTTAAAAACTGATACAGGCCATCTCCAACAAACACACAGCAAATATCATATTGAAATTAACCAAACTGAATATATTTCCATTCAGATCTTGAACAAGACAAGGATGCTCATTCTTGCCCCTGTTGTTCCGCATAGTGCTGGAAACCCTACCCATCAAAATGAAGCAACAGAAGGAGATCAAACAGAAGGTATTCAAGTGGGGCCAGAGGAGATCAAACTCTCTCTGTACAGATGACATAATATTATACCTGGAAAACCTAGGAATCAACTACAAATCTCTTAGAGGGATCAAGGGAAATAACAGCTTCTCGGGATCCAAAAGCATTGCTCATAAACTAGTCGCCTTCATGTATGCCCACTAACTGTCAAACTAAGAGTAAATTCAAAGAATCTATACCTTTCACAGTAGCTCTACAGAAGATGAAATACCTGGGACTACATCTAAGAAAGGAAGCAAAACGTCTCTATGAAGAGAGGAAGTAAAACATCTCTATAAAACCCTGAGAAAACAAATAGCAAAAGATGTTAACAAATGGAAGAATATATCATGCTCATGGCTGGGAAGAGTCAACATTGATAAAATGTCCAAACTGCCAAAAGCAACCTACAGATTTAATGCAAGCCTCTTCACACAGCAATATCTATTATATACTGAGGAACTTTTAAAAACAGTACTTTGAAGAAATTGGCCTGGGCAAACATTTTATGAGAAGAACACCCCGGGCAATGTAAGCAACATCAAAAATACACTATCGGGACCTGATCAAACTAAAGAGCTTCTGCACAGCCAAGAACACAGTAAGTAAGGCAAGCAGACAGCCATCCGAATGGGAGGTTTCCGCAGGATATGTCTCCGACAAAGGTTTAATAACCAGAATCCATAGAGAACTTAAATGTATTAGCAAGAAGAAAATGAGTGATCCCATCTCAGCGTCGGCAAGGGATTTGAAGAGAAATTTCTCTAAAGAAGATTGGCGCACGACCCACAGATATGTGAAAAAATGCTCACCATCCTTAATCATCAGAGAACTGCAAATCAAAACTACTTTAAGATATCGTCTAACTCCAGTGAGATTAGCCCATATCACAAAATCCCAAAACCAGAGATGCTGGTGTGGATGTGGAGAAAAGAGAACACTGCTACATTGCTGGTGGGAATGTAAACTAATACGTTCTTTTTGGAAAGACATCTGGAGAACACTTAGAGAACTAAAAATAGACCTTCCATTTGACCCTGCAATTCCTTTATTAGGTATATTCGCAGATGACCAAAAATCACATTTCAATAAAGATGTTTGTATCAGAATGTTTATTGCAGCCCAATTCATAATTGCCAGGTCACGGAAGAAGCCCAAGTACCCATTGATCCATGAATGGATCAACAAACTGTGGTATATGTACACCATGGAATACTATGCAGCCATAAAGAAAGATGGAGACTTTACATCCTTAAGGTTCACATGGATGGAGCTGGAAAATCTTCTTAGCAAAGTATCACAAGAATGGAAGAAAAATTATCCGATGTACACACCCCTATTATGAAACTAATTTATACCTTTTATATGAAAGCTATAACCTAATAACAGCCTAAGAATATGGGGAAGGGGGAGGGAGAGGGAACGGGAATGGGTGAAGGGAGGGGGATTGGAGGGATCACTTCTGAGGTTTATCTTACAAGGGTACAAGTGAATCTTTCTAAGAGTAGAATGTGAACATTTTAAAACAATAACTAAGAAAAGTTAGTTATGACATGAAGGCTGTGTTAACCAGTTTGATGGAAGTGTTTCAGATTGTGTGTCAGAACCCCACACTATACCCC